>JAECUM010010993.1:0-20354 GCA_016617855.1 Megalonaias nervosa | reverse complement strand
AGCTGATACTGGGGATCTCAATTAAAAGTGGAGCCACCAACAGAAGGGGTTTGAGAGCTAACAAAAAACCCTGCTTGGCAAGGGAGAGAAACTGACTCATAATTCCTGTTGAACCTGATGCAGCCCTGCTATATGGACAAGATATAAAGCTTACTCTTTTTTCTAGCAGATGCTGAAGTGAGGAAGACAGAAGATACCCCTCTTTGGTAAGGTCTTGGCATGGTCCACCATCTTACCAAGATCACTGCACCATGATTGCTGGGGTCACAGATGGGCAATCAAAATGAGCTGAGCCTGACTTTGTGGAATGGCAAAATTGAGCAGATGATCCCACTTCAGGCTGAAACAACCACTGCCCAGGCCTTCTAGTCATGGACTGGCGAAAACATAAATAGGGAACTTCTTGTTTAGCTTGGTGTCAAGTAAGTCCACCAAATGAGTCCCCCTAAGTTGGAACAGGGAGTCTGTTTTGGATTGGTGGAGCGACCATTTCATGAGGATTTCATTACTTATCTTTCACTGACATACTGATGACCAGAATATTTTTTTACTGAGAACGTGGCATATTCCAAGAGTAAATCTTAAACTTGCCCAGTGAAGGAGGTTCCAAACCTCCATGCAGAAAGAAGGTGCATGTGTGCCTCCTTGTCACCTGAAGTACACTACCACTTAATGTGTCAACTATCACATATCAACCTCTTATTTGGTGGATGCACCATTGAAGGGATAAGAACACTGCCGCCAATTCCAAATTGTTGATGTGGAGGGTAGATTCTTCCCAGGGCCTGGCTCTAAATGAGTGCCCCAACCTAAATCTGATGTGCCTATGAACAGGTAGGAGGAAGAGGGTGCAGCCAGAAACATGTCTACGGGATGTCCCAGAGGCCATCCAGTATCGACTCTTCTAGTTTATCCTAATGGGAAAACAAATTATCATCATATGCAGTGCTCAAAGAAAATTGTTTTTTGACACAGGCCCTGAGCTGGTGACTTCAAAGAATTACAAGCCCTGACTCAAATTCCACAAGCCCTGGATCCAATTTCCATGTGCCCAAAATTGCCCCTTTTTTAATAGTATTTGTCACACACCACTGCAACTGCTACACTTCAAATATGAAAAAAGATAAAAACAAAAACTCGTATTAAATTGGCTCGTGTGTTTATTTGGATCTCAAAATATTTTACGTAAATCAATGTTTTCCTCCAGGTCCTGTGGTCAGCCAATGTCTAAGTGCTCTATCAATGTCCTTCTTACTCTGTGGATAAACTATTATGTTCCTTGGCATCTGAAGCACATTTATACAGTTTCCATTTACGCTTTTGATGTTGTTCATATGTGCCGCTTAATATGTTTTTAACCAGTGTTGCATTTCACTAGTTTAAGCATAAGCAAGGGACATTAAACTTTATTTTGAAACATCTTGAACAAGTAAACAAAACCATTAAAAAAATTTTAAATAATTACTCAAGTGTTTTTGCTGAAATCATTTTTAGTCCGTCTTTCCTTTTTATCTCCACTCCATCAAAGGACAGCCAATACTGAATAAAGACTCAAAAGCCAAAATGACGACATTTTATCCCTTTCTTACTGGTATACCTCAAAAGAAACATTTACCATTTGGCCTAAACTCTCCAAATTACAACAATAAAGTAATCAACTGACAGCTTGTTGTGCATACATGCTAGACTTTATACCATTACATGGCCATACATTGCACTGGTTACAATGATTGCTGGAATAGTTCTGGTACACACTAGACTGGTTCTGGCTGGTTTCTGTATTGCACATAAACATCCAAAATGGTATTTTAGAATCACATGTATGTAGACATGTAAGCACTAGTTATAGGTAACCCAGGCAATCTGTTCCCCATTCACAGGTCACATGCTTCGCTTTGTACCCAAAGTTTATTTTTCTACAGAAGGTATGAGACGTAAATAATTTTTATAAGGGTAAGGGTATACATGGGAATAAATATTAATAATGTAATAGTTTTTTAACATCTTAAAAATAAATTTCCACATTTCATCACCAACATCAATGTTTAGCTTGATCCAAGGTTTCTCGGGCAAATTAGATTTTAATTTACATGCCCGATGTGCACCTCATTTAGAATAAAGGAGGGGTCCAATCAAAAATCAGACAGGCATTGGGCTATCAGATTTTTTTTAGCAGGTGATATGGTTTGGATATTTTTCACTCAGAAATGTACCAGCCATGTAATAGCAACTGGTATAATATTACTGATATTGAAATTATCAAATCATAAATATTCATACTTAATGAAAAAAAGGTTCCATATTCAATTAAATATGTTTTGTTTTCACCAATGTGATGTCAATTTTAAGTTTATCAAAGGCTAAAACTAACAGGAGTTACTGTATACAGTACATTATACAGCCACATACATGCCAACCCCTGACGAGGAAAAAGTGTAATCCAAGTGGACAAAAAGAGCAATCCAAGCAGAAAAAGAGTAATCCACATATAACATAATAAAATTCAATGAGCATATGTACAAAATGATTTATTTACCCCTCTGTCTTTTAACATCAATTACTGCTTCAAATTTTCATTTGGAACACTTTGAGCTTTAAAAAGCAACAGTCTCTCATATTGCATTTCAAAACACTTTGTACCAGCTGAGATAATGAATTTTTTTCACACCAGTAGAGCACTAAGTGCTGGGTTACAGAGCCTGGATCTGAATTCAGTTTTATTTTTGTTAACAATACTGAACAATCTCTCAGTCAGCATTAGAATGGTAAAGAACCAATATTCCTTTCATAACCTGACAAAGAAGAGGAAATATATATCTTCCAGTTATTGGGTCTTTCAGCTGGGAAATAAAGTGCCATTGCACATCAACTCTGTCCACATGAAGTACATCGTCAGGTAGAATGCCAACTTGATACTTCAGGAGTTCTCCTAATATATCGGCAGCCTTTCCTGCAGCAAGGTGCATCATATGACAGGGACAACCTGATATGTACACTGATGGACATTTTTTAAAATATAGAATGCAATTCCTTTATGAATTCCAGTCATCACTGATGCATTATCAGCTGAAAACCCCAAACAGTCCTGCCAACTTATGTTTATTCAAAGATTACTAAGCAAATAAAAAATGTTTTCTCCAGTGGAATCTTCTGTTAATTCTGATAATGAAAGATGAGCACTCTGACTTTTGCCCTTTTCGTTGTCAGAATCTCTTACACAGACTGGGTACAACTTTTTTTTCATCATAATCACTGCTCCTGTCTGTTGCAATACTAAACAACCTAATTTTCATGGCTTCTGCAATTTTAAGTGAATTATCTTCTGCTAAACACCTAACAATATTAGATGCTTTTGTTCTTGCACATGCATATTTTCTGCAATTTTGGAATCAGGAAACATCTGTTTGAACAAAGGACCAACACAGTCTTCTACTGCTAGGGGTAGTCCATGTTCTATTAAGAACTTGGTAAATAACGCCTCTGCATTTATAAAATTCGTGTCTACAATTTAGTTCTGCTGTAAAAAAAAAGTTATCTTAGTATTGGAGTTAGCAAAACAAGCTAATTCAAGGTTTCTTTGTTTTACCACCATGACCAATATTTAATTCCTTTCCACACAGCCTGCAATAGGCATGAAGCTGCCCTAGAAAGGAACGCTGCTGTATTGTGTAATTCATGTATTCATCTTTGAATCGGTTTTTCATCTTTTTCTAATCCATCTGTGAAATTTTCTGAAAAACAGTTTTGCTCTTACACACACATAGACTAGAATAAATCTGACTTGACATTAAGCGCCAAATACCTATAGACTGGTTCTGTACCAGATATGAATTAGAACAAAGAATCTGCGAGCAAAGATTAAAAATTAGAAAACCAGTCTGTTCTCTGCTAACTTGGCCTTACAGTGGCTATAAATAGAAACCGAGGTCAAAAGTATGAAAATAGAAACCAGCATGTTTCTTGAAAATAGGGAGCTGCTATAAATAGAACATAATACTGTTAGGAAAGAGCATGCAAGTCTATGGACAAGCGTACACTTATGTCGTAGTTACGTAGAAGACGTCTTTTCTAGAATACAGGCTGAAAGATTAATGGGATGTTAATAAAAATGAGAAAACAAATTAATTTTTTTGGGTGGGGGATATACCGAAAACGCGTAATCCAAATACATTTACGTGTAAGGCGTAATTTAGTGAAAAAAAGCGTAATGGTTGGCATGTATGCAGCCACCATGTGGCAAAAAGTACAATACTTTTTATGTAAATTCTTCATTTATTGGTCAAATCATAGCTGCCAACCCCCAAGTACCAAAATACTGATTGCTTATGACAAAAATACTGATTTTCAGGACCAAATACTGATTTTTAAAAATTTCAATGCATATGTAACTACTTACAACATATACAACCATCAGTAAGGTAGGACAGTGCCTTACATAATTATTTAATGTCAAAGATGCATGTGTTGCACACTTGCACCTTCTGGACGGGCACCCTGTTCCATTCGGGTGCCCATTCAGAAGGTGCAAGAATGCAACACACTCAGACACAGGCTGTTTATAGAAGCCTTTTCCACACCTTGTTTATTTTTTTCAATTATTATCGATTCCAATGTACCAACTTTCAGTGGTAATCTCAATTCTGTGTGATTTTCTTACTGAACTGTTTTCGTTCTAGCATATGAGAAATCCTTTGCGATTTGACTGTCTGGAAAATGCATGCAAAATAAATCGCCAGCAACACTAGTAACCACAGGGGTTTGTTACAAATAAAATTAGGAGCCTAACCTGTAATAATTATTACAGGTTAGGCTCCTAATTTTATTTGTAACAAACCTCTGTGTGGTAATTGAAAGAGGAAGGTTCATTTCTAAAAGAAATTTAATAAACCGAATTTCGATCGAATTACATCCAGGTTCTTTCTGGTATTTATATACATCCAAGTTCAGGCTGAGTTGTCTATGATGAAGCAGCAAGCTGATGTTTGTTAGCTTTTTCGTGCTCTTGTATTTCATATGCGCCTCCATGCCCAATAGCGAAATCACATTACATAATTTCCAAAACATAAAGTCTTCTCCTTTACTAGATGATTTCACACATCTAAACAAGACGGCACAATTGTCCTTTCAGTTCTGTTTTCTTGTCTTTTCTGGTGAAAATTCGGAATATTCTGCTTTCCTATTCAACATGATTAGAAGTTGAATATTGCGAAGATGAGACACAGTGGTAGTGGTAACTGTTTGCGAAATCCAATATCATGGATAGACAGGCATGGTAGCCTCAATTTGAAGGAACCAATCATATTGTAGAACTGTATTACTATATACATGTGATACATTTCTATTAGAATGGAACCGGGTGCCCATTCTAAACTGAAAACCGCAAGGAAATTTTTTATTATTTTTTTTTAAATTAAAAAACGTACTTTTTGCAAAAAAAACGTACACCCGTATTCAGGTCCAAAATACGGGACAAATACGGAAAAAAACGGGACAGTTGGCAGCTATGTCAAATACTCGGATACTAAAAGACAGAACCAGTTTAACTCCTGCCACTCTCATTCTGACATTTAACTTCTCAACCCAAAATCAGTCAATTTCTTCCTAGCCTCATATGCAAGTCATTTACAAAATTTAGTCATATCAAATTCAAGTCATCAACAAAGCTTAGTCAAATCAAATTCAAGTCATCTACAAAGTTTAGTCAAGTAAAATGTAAGTCAACAACAAAGTTTAGTCAATTCATATGGTAATGAAGACGATTTGTTTTGTTGAAATAGTTTTTCCCCTCTTTCAGTCCCTTGACACTGACCCCAACATGAAATGGCATCTGTTGTCTCAGATGCAATCCATCAAGAAAGTTTAGTCAATATAAGTAATATAAAAACCTTTAGATATTCTGTAGAAACCTTTTTTTCTTGGGGTCATATTGACTATGATCTGTTGATCCCCAAATCAATAGGTGTCCTTCTTATCTCAAATGCAAACCATTTTACAAAGGCATGGACAAGGTATTTTGTATATAAGTCAGATTCTGTGGAAAGTTTCTTCTTTCAGTCCTTTGACCTTGACCTTTGGAGCCCAAAATCAACAGGTTTCTTCCATGCCCCAAATGCAAACTACTTAAAACATCTGGTAACAGTATATAGTGGAGAACTTGAACTATTGTGTAGAAACATAATTGGAAACAGATGGAGGAATAGACAGCTGGATGGATAACATCATATGTAAAGAATGTGTAGTTCCCTTAACTCATCTTTGTTTCATTGAAGCTTTCAAGAAAAGTTTTGAGGGTTGAAATTAAAATGACAATGTTTGAATTCATAATGTTCACAAGCATGTGCACAGATGAACAGATGGAAAGCCAGACTGGAAAACAGATGGACACCATTTTCCATTTCCTTTGCTGATGTGATGGAGAACAACGAAGCTGTGCATGTACATGAGATATATCAGCCAAAGAAGCATATATTCATAATAACACCTCTGTACATAATATAAAATTATTAAATTTTATTATGATTAAATACAAGTATATTAAAAGGAGAACAATCAAGATAATGGCAATTGTGAAGCATACATTCTCTAATAAATCCAAAATTTGATTAATATAATGAAGGTTGTAACATTTTACTGGATATTATTAAATTATCTCTTGTTAAGTGCAATACATGACACAAGTTTTAAAAAAAAGATCATCTTCATGTGAAAAATCCTTCATAAACTTGGTTTTCATAAGTGTGAATAATGGCAACACACAAAAACCAAACTGCAAACTACTTTCTATTACTGTTGCAAAGTTTCTAGTTGTCATGCCCTAGAATAATATAAAAAAAGGATGTATATCTAGACTAACAATGGCTCCTGACTCAAAATCTTATGAAAACAGGAATGTAAATACCTTCTACCAATGCTCATATCTGTTTAGGTACATTTATGGCATGCAATATAATTAAAAGCATAAAATTAAAGATTTGAAGTAAATTAATGCAATCAACCAAACAGAAATTAAACCAGAAAACTTCATTAATCTACTGTAACAACTGGAACATGCAGGAAGCAAGTCAAATTTTTAAAACTTATTTGTTAAATTGAAAGTTCATATTTTTAATAAGGATTTTAAACAGTAAAATCTGACAGATCAAATTAAGATGATAATTCAATTGTTTAAAATTACAGTAATTTTCAAAATAATTTAATACACATAATGTATCTTGACGTATTTGAGTTAATAATCATACATTATTAAGTAAAGTATATACAAGTTTATGGAATTGTGTTTATATGTATAGTTTCTTATCACACCAAACTTGGAAGGCCAAGCTTGAATGTAGTTTCCATGGACCTATGTACGTGTCATTCAGTCTATGAGGTAACAAGGTTTTCAAAAACTTGCAATGAAATAAAGTCTGAAATCAAAAGTTACTGATTAGATACAGGCAAGAAAAGTAAAACCTTCAAAACAGTATCATCTTCATACAGACAAATGAATCTTTAATTCCTAATAAGGCAGAGGAATGCACAATCACAGATATGGAAGGACTGATAGTTGAACTCCAGTCCTAGAGATAAAGTCCATATAAAATTCATGATTTTTGAATGAAAGAAGTGGCAAAAAATCCAACCAACTGTGAGTAGAAAAACTCATTGTGAATAACACTGGGTACTTTTTCAAACAGCTGTAACTGCTTTCTCTGGGAACAACCAATTTAGGAACTTCAAGGTTAACTCGTATCCCATGAAACAAGCCTGCAAAAAAAGAAATTATAATAACAATACAATTAATATTTATGAAGCAGTGTGTAATACAAAAGATCTAAGGACATATGTAAATAATAAATTTGTCACATAAAATATCAATTTCTGTGAAAATTCCAACAACACTAAGCTGATTGGTTATTAAAATACACGTGTATGATCTCTTCCTTAAAACACTGTCTATAATGTTTTCATCATTTAAACTTTCGGATGATGATGGCATTAGGACAGTAACTGAAGATAGGTAAAATTCAACTTATTGTATTTACAGCATGTTTTCGGACAGCAAAAAATAATTACTTTTTTGTCGTCCGAATACATATTAAATTCTTTAATTAGGTGTCCGAAAACAAACAGGAGAAGAGAAATTTGTGCCCCCCCACATCCGTAACAAAGTTACCATTAGCTCCCATGACGACTTGCTGCCATAAAGTAAAACAAGTATTTTGTCTAACACCACAGAAAGGATAATGAATGAAAAACTGGCATTACTTGCCTATTTTGTCTATTTGATACATGTCCATCCATTAGAAAATGCAGCTATACATGTATTAGAGCCACGATTGTGTGTGTAGTTTCCAAAAGAACCGCCATATTAATAATCTTGCAATCCACAGTTTAACCCTCTGTGAATCAGTGATCATTAAAATCTACCTTACAAACACACGCAAGCTTTATTTCTGTGTAATTAAGATATTAATACAAACTAAATAAAAAGATTTTGGAATTATAATTCTGAAGATATTTATGAAAGAAACATTTTAGTATTGAGAGTTGAAATAATGGTACATGTACGATGGCTAATCTTAGAGGCTCCATATGGGGTGAGTCTTGTATGCATGCCTAGGAAGGGTGAAATTAACAAGCAAGTTGCAATATACAAGTCGGCGTGATTAATATGTTGGTATTTTTTAAAATAAAGGTGATCTATTTGTTGTGGTTCTCTCTTCTTTTTTTTTTTTTCTTTTTTTTTTCCCACCCAGCTGAGGGTAGCTTCAAAATGAGCAGAGTTTGCCAACTCAAAACAATCGAATGCTCAAAGATTGTTTTTATGCATGTCGGAGATTTCAAGGTGTCTAGGTGATAATTGTTAATAATATAACTTGTGGGATTTCTTTGACAGGTGTGTTCAGAAATAAAAGGCTGCCATCTGGATATCGTTAAAAGAGCACACGATGTACCGAACATGTAGCACCCACAATCAATATTTATCGTCCACAAAGAGGTTTATTACCTGTAGAACAATAACTATATTTAAACCGTGGTACATAATGCCTCAGGGATAAGGGGTTTGTTTTGTTACATGATCCCAATGAATTTACTAATCCATACCAACTCTTTGATGTATTGTTTAATGTTATAAAGCAGGGGTAGCGGCAAACACGCTGTGAATTTTACTTTAAAATGACGCAGAAAATCTTCTTCGATTGTGTCCAAAAACATAAGTTGTACAAAAAAATTATAGCGGAGCAATGTCCAAAAATTACAAGGCATTTAAATATTATATATTTGTAAAAAAAACGGTGTCCGAAAACAAACTGTGTCCGAAAACATACCATAAATATGGTAGATCCCTGTCAGTTTGGACAATGTCATCATTCCACACGTGAATCAAACACGTGACCAGCTGCTCCTTGCTCAATGCAATTAGCAAGCATTGTCAACATTTGATGTGCCTAGAGCCTACCAAAGGGAGAAGATAATAACTAAACTGGAAAATGATGGAATCACTCATTTGTTTGAGCCTGTCTCATGTATGAACTGACTTCAACCATTAGACTTTACCTAAACCCTTGTCAACCAAGTTGATTCATACTGAATGTGTGGCCCAAGTGAAAATGTGTGAAAGATTGGACCTAATTATCCAGGGTTGTAAGAATACTGGACATGTTTAATTCAACAATTTTGGGGTTATTTACCCATCAAACATTTGTCTACCAGTGTTCTTGGTGGATGTGATGTTGATACAGTGGTTTTGTCCAAAAATCAGTGAAGCGTACACTTCTGTTCAATACTCTGGTGTTTCATTAGTAATTGTGCCTCAAGCAATAATTTTAGTATTTTAGAGTCATGGGCTCAGGCCAACAATGAAATCCACAAAAATTGGTCCCCTGTGAAAATTAGTAATAACAAAGTAGCATGACTAAAAGACAGTGGATAGAACAATATTAATTTTTACCTTATAGTCTCATAGTTTATGAGATAGCATTACAGAAAAACTGACAAAGATATCACAATATACCTGATATCTAAGTTTCATAGATTATGAGATAGCATTACTTACAGAGAACATCACAATATCCTGATATCTAATCATTTTATTATAATAATAATTAAATAAACAGACCTAACTTTAACTGTCATGTATAAATATTGTCAAAGCAAGAAAGGCATGTGAATACACAAGAGGTTATTTTCTGGTTTTGTGACTAAGAACTTCCAGTTTTCTGCATCACTTGTTACAAAAGCTTGGTAAAAATATGTAATTATAACAAGAATAGCTTCCACTGATCCCATTTTTGAAAAGATGGTAGCTTTTATATTGACCATACCCCAATGTAATACAACTTCCTTTATGACAAGGTACACTTTCATGGTTTCCTTGAATTGAGTTACTTTGCAAATCCAATGACTGCAATTCATGGAACATAACTGACTGTTTATTATTTCCAATTATTCATTGCTTTAGAGTCCACTATTTCAGAATAAAGTTGACAATTAAAAAAATTATTTTAAAAAACAAAGATTTTAAAAACTCTTCCACAAAATCAGCCAACTTATTGCTCCTGAGTTTATTAAAAATTGAGGTCGCTTGTACTTGTCTTGAATTGGCAACTGTTATTCAAAAGCATGTTCATGAACCATACAGGTCATCATCTTTTAAGCAAAACCATACCAAGGATACAGTGTAAATATGATTGATTGGTTGATTATTCTTCTGTCCAGTATGTTAGTCAAGGTTCAGTCTAAGCAGAGATGCCAATCCAAAATAAGAATGATTATCAGGAATCTTAGTACCATGTATACTTGCTTATAAATTGAATCAAACTGCAAACAACAAAGATCCTGATCTGCTATAACATAATGTACATAAACATCAGGGTCTATGTTGTTTGTTCTGCTGATTACTCCTAACAAACTACACAAACATAGATCTGCCTGTGCATTATGCAATGTTAGATCTGGGTCTTTGCAGTTGGGTATGTCTTATAAGCGAGTATATACGGTATCTTTTTTCTTTCATGATCTATTTAGTCTATCCAGAATGGATACCATATTTATTAAAAGTAACAAACATTTATTGCATCTCTATGTAATCATTTATGTACAATTCCTACACAAAGTGACAATTAAGATCCAGTGAAAATAAATGGTGAATATTTGTTTCATCCAATTCCAGAACCCTGAACTCATTTAGCATTACTGGCCAAAAACAATAACCATAAATATTGGTTTATCTCATAAGTATCTGAATTATTCATTTCTGTCACCATATTTTGCATATTTACTGTCTAATCAACTGAATTCTTGTTTACTTACAGAATGATTAGCATCTTTACATAAGAAAACCATAAAATGTCCGCAGATTGGATGCTGTCAGATCTTTCTACAGTGCTGTGAAGTTGGAAGGTCCTATTTTAATCATACTGATTGCAATAAAACAAATACAATAAATTTTACTGACATATTTAAAGATCATATTCAGGGCTACAATAATTTTTGTTTCTGATATAGGACCAGGACAAGTGGCTTTAAAAATATCACTTGCCATACCCTAGAGTCCACTTGCCCAAAAGGGAGATATTCTTCACTACCATTGTTATTTTTATATGTTGTAAGAAACTATTAGAATTAACGAAATACAAAAACACTGTTTTAATCAAACATTTTCTCTGGGTTTTTTTTGTCTCTCAAAATATACTTCAGAAAAAACTAATGGTTTACTAAAAGAAAATTTGATTCCATTTCATTCAAAGCAACATTTATATCTTTTTTATTTCAATCAGAATTATTTTCGTCCTTCAAGAACAACAGCTTTAACATTCATAATTAATTCCTGTCACAGGGCAGTGGATGCATCACAATTTGGAAGATACCCATGCCTTATTTCAGTGGAATCTGCTGCTAGCAACTCTATCAACTAATGAATTAAATAATAATGATCACTGTTCAGTAAATGTGACAAATACTGGCATGGAAACTTTTCTAAGTTGCTAATCCACATACTTACCTTAATTGTCATTCAACTGAATGGGTACCAATTGATGGGAGTAACCCCTTATCAAAGTGTGAAAAAGAGATATCAAACACACAAACAGCTCATTTTAATGTGCCTGACGGACAAGCGAGTGCTAATTATAGGTAACGAATGAAATGTCGAGAACAAATATAATATTATTCCATCTTCATGTGTCATGTACTTTACTTTGTACACAAATAGTTTTACATACAAATATAGAAATAGTCTTCATAAGGGTGAAGAAAGAATAAGCTGAGTATTTAATAATTTACCAGTGTCTTATTGAAATTTTTCCTTAATGTCTATTTGTGAACAAGTGAAAAATTAGCCAAATATTTTAAAAATATGGTAACAAAGTCGCTAAAATTATACAGGGATATGTCCAAGAATAACTTTCAATTTAATTCTGCTCATAATCAACATTATAAAATCTGGAGAAAACTTCAATTTTTACCACTCAAGGAGAAGAAATTAGGCAATAAATAGAATCTCAAAGCTGTAACTTTTAGACATGAACTTAATAAAACTCACTAAATGATTCAAGAAAATCTTTAACACTGAGGTTAATTTAACCAGTGGATGAATGGATGGATATACACAAGGACACCAAAATGACATTTGTGTTGAGATTCCACCAAGGAAGGCTGGACAAAAATAGTCCACTTCCACTGCCAGCCACTTACTCTAATCAACTCATTTTATAAACTTCATATACAGTGAATGCTGATATAAGATTATCTATGTAACTTACAGCATTGGCAGGGAAAGCTCTTATCATCACTGGTGTAAAGCCTTTGTACAGAGAAAATATGCCTTCCTCTTTCATTAGATGCCTGAACACATCACGAATCCCTTTAGGATATGTCCCTTCAGGAGCTGGAGAAATAAATAATCATTGTTAATTCAATTAAAGAGCTTATACAATCATTAAATACACAAAGTACTAACACTCAAATAAATTAAAAAATAGATCTGGATGCGATAATGCATCTTTGGCACGAGAAAAAAGCAATTTTTCTACACGTCATTTGAAATGGACCAATTAACAATGGTGACCACAGAGAAAGAGAATGTCTACTAACTATGGGCCAATAATGCTGGATTCAGGCTAAGTTTGTGCTCTTTCTGTTCTAGAAATTTTAGGACATTTCATCTATAGCAGTAATTCTGTCCCAGAAAAGGTAAGCAAGGCCGGTGGGACAGGTCATGTATTACTGCTATTATAATAATACTACCAAAGGTATAATCATAACTCAATCACCTGTCAAGATCAATCCCTAACATCAATAGTTTTTAACCTTTTTTGGGCGGCAGCCCGGATTAGGTTGTGGTGTTAGCCTCACCACCCATCAAATGCCAAGAAAGCACTTGGGTAGGAAATTTAAAATTAAGTTTGATCATGGTCACCCACTTGAAATAGCATGTGTCGACCCAGTTTTGGGTTGCAACCCATGGGTTAAGAACCACTGCCTTACATCACGTTTCTGTTAAAGTGCTTGTTCAACCTCAAACACAACCAATGCAGCCAACACCACCAAGTCGATTAGTTACTGGAGTATCTTTGGTCAAACCACTGTCCATAAAGATGCACTACCAGTACTTTCTGTTGACCATGGAGTTACAAGTGGTAAAATACAAGTTAGATTACCCAGAAGAAATCATCTGAGAGATAGGACTTAATTAATGTAGCTTGATAAAGCTGGATTTAAATTTTGTGTAATTCTGCAATATTTTTATTATTTATGTGGCAAAAGCTTGCTTCAATCAGGAAACTTAAATGCTATGATGGTAACTGCAATTCAAAAAGTATTCTAGGAGAAATATATTAATTTACTTAAACATTTCCGTTCTCCTTCAAATACATTCCCCAATCACATTAAAGTTAGGAGAATAGATGATTGGCAGAGGGACTGTTGAGCATCCTACCTACATCTTGGTTATCTTCTGAGGGAAGATGATTTGATTTCCTATATGAAGGTTAACTCACTCTCCTAACTTGTGAGCAGCATAAACGAAGGTGCCATGGTTATATAATGAGATCATCACACGGCATAAAATTTCCAGGTAAATCCAAAGAAATCTGCACAGAGATGTTGTGCTGATGTCATCTGAACCTGGTAACCACATATGTGACTTAGACTAGGCCTATCAGATCCACATTCTTTCGCTATGGAGCGAAGTCTAATAGATAAAAACTCAAGATGGTTGACTGTGCATGCCAACCTATGGCCTGAACAATATCTTCGATACTGCCATGACAGTTAAGGCCAAGGCTCACACAGATTGCTCTATTTCTTGAGCGAAGATCTATTTGAACTCCATAAGCTGACTCAGTCCACTTCAGATAAAGTCTGAGCAAATGTACTGGGTTCTATTTGAAAGCCTCTTGGGTTGTATCAATACAGAAGATATGGTATGATGAATTTTGATTGCCCACTGATGGCAACCAGTTCCTTGTTACGAAACCGGGTTGCATCATAAGGACTGCCAATCCATTTGATTGAAACTGAAGATAGACTGGGTCAAAGACATAGCATTAACACACTGAATCTGCATGTCACAGCAAACACTATCAGGAAACAGGTTTTGTATGAAAGGAGCTTCAGCAAGGTTCTGGCAAAAGGCTTGAAATGGACTGAATTCAGCCAAGTGAGAACCCAGGAAAGATCCCACTTGGGAAATTGTGCATGTGATTTAGGTCTATGCAAGTAAAATTGAGCAACAAGTCAGAGAGGTCCCTGTTATTACCAAGATCCTCTCGGCCCTGATAATGGAACATGCAAATATCATAGAACAATGGCCTTTAATAGTAATCAGAGCCCGCATTTTCTCCTGAAACAGCCACTGAGAAGAGCCGGCTATTTGTGGGACAAAGGCAATGAAAGGGATGAAGTTCTTAACTTTGCTCCAATCCATGAAAATATGCCACTTCCCTTCATAAGCCTTTAAACTGGAGGATCTTCTTATCTTGTGCAATTCTTTCCACAACTGAAGGGTTGAAGTGTTTATGATGCAAGGCTTTCTAGACAAGAGGCATTCATGAAGAAGTTGACAGTATGGGCAAGGATGGAACAGGTGGGTCCAAGGCTGTCTGAGAAGATCTGGTCTGGCCAGGATCTTCCTGGGTAGATCTATCACTAGATCAAGAAGATAACCAATCCTGGATTTGTCCCATTGATGAGCAGCAATCAAAATCATTTGCACTTCTGGCCTCTCAAGTTTTGTATAGTCTTTGGAACTAAGATCGTTGTGGGGGAGGTCGGCAAAAAGAACAGAACCTCCCAACTGACAAAACGAGTACCAATGGACCAAGCCACTGGATCCAAACCTGGGGGAAACAAAGGTGAGCAGTTTGCAATTCCACCAGGTTCCATCATCGGTCACCCAAAGTTAGCAAATCTAATAAATGACCAATGGTTTGATAAAGGGACTATTCTGTATGGAGAATCTGTCTCTTCCCTGACAGAAAATCGGGCAAGTCATCGAGTCTGCTGGGAATATGTCTGATCAGGATGCTGATGTTGTGATGTGCAGACCAATGACAAAATTCCCAGACAAGAATGCAGAGCTGGGGTGATCTGGCAACACCCTATTTGAGGAGGTATGTTACTACCACCAAGTTGTCTGAGATGAGGAACATGAACTTGCTCTGAAGAGAGTTGCTCCAAAGATATAAGGCTTTGATGATAGCTCTTATCACCAAGAGAATGATATGAAAATCTGGACTCTACTGGCACCTGACAGTGTTGAAGCCCATCTACACACAACTGCATTTGTTTGTGGCTGTTAGAGTGGTATTCCTATGGTGAGCCAACCTTGGTTTTACCAATGGTCCAGGAATGATACTACTGTTGCCCCTGATCCTGTACTCAAGTAGCATGGCAAAGAGGTTCCCTTGAGATGGCATAGTTCTCTGCAAAGGCACATGAATTGTAGAGGTGACCCAGTGGGATAACATCCTCTGTTGCATAAAACAATCTAAGGAGCTGCAGAAATTCTCTGGTTGTGATCCATTGAATTTTGGAAATGGACTCGGTGAGGACAATGATTCAGACTACCAAGAACATGAGAAGATGTAGTACTACTTGGATGAGGTGGGTAAAAAATTTCATACCTAGATCAACAAAATGATGGGACAGACAGGATTGGACTTCCCAAATGATCAGAAAACCTAGATGATTTAAAAGATTATGAGATCATTCTTTGACTAGAATGGAACTGACCATATGATATTGGAGGATGTAGTCCAATATGCCACCATGGAAGTAGATGAAGTCATACAGAACAGGGAGATGACACAGTAGAGTAATTTCATAAAGGCCCATGGACGACTTATTTTCAAGCTAGAAGACAGTGCACAAAACTGACAACAATTTCCTTGGTATGCAAACTGCAGGAATTTCCATACAACAGATGGACAGGAATGTGAGAACATGCACTTGTCAGATTGAGACAGATGGCAAATTCATTTGGACAGATGTAGAGGTGGACTGATCTTAGCATTTCCAACTTCAATTTTGGTCAGTGTATGAACTAATTTAGATAACTGAAAGTTGAGGATGGGTCTGAGCCTGCCAATGACTGTCCTGACCAGTAAAGCTTGGAGGAAAATGTAGATTGTGGATTTGTGAGCATCTAGATATCTTGCTGCAAAAGTGTGTCCTTTACCAAGTCTGACAGTACTTCCAAAGGGGAGGAGGTTGATAAAATGTAACTGAATTGCCTGAGACAATCTAGATCACCCACTCACCTGGCAGAAAGAGATTGATCCAACACTGTTTGTAAAACAAGAGTCAGGCACCAACTGGATAGTTGTATGTGGGCGGTTAGGGTCATGGAGATTGGAGAAGCGAAGGATGAAAAACTTTGTTTCCGATCCCCTTTATATGACTACCTCTGAAACTGATTAGCAGATTGTCTCCACGTACAGGACTGGGATCGCAGCTGGTTTCTGGGTCATGCAGCAAATGATCTTGTATCCCCTTGTCTTCAGTCCTCACATCATTTAGGGTGAGAAGGAGATGAACTTTAAGGTAATGGTTGCTGCACAGAGAGATGGAAGGGCAGTTCTTGGGCTGCCTGCCTCCGCACTTCCTCTAGCTTGCCACTGAACTGCAAACCGAAGGGAAAGGTTCGCAGAGTCAAGGCATGATGTGGCTTGAGCAAGGCTAATCATAATATGCATTCTGTTGCACAATATCAATGTTAGTGGAAGTCATCAAAGCATTTGCCATTGCATAGTTGGCTGCCCTGTTAATTAGCTTTGATACTTTAGTTATTGACTCTAAGGCATGTGTGTTGCCAGACTTGTCTGCAAGCCTGAAAATTGCAAGAGATGCTAAGTTCAACAAAGATGAATTAGCCACTATATTCCATATGAGCTTCGAAGTGGTGCTCAGAATGCCTTTATCCACAGTAAAGTAAACTGGCAAAATCAGATTGCAGTGTAATTCTTGTTTAACAATAGAACATCTGTGAAGAAGGCATCAGAAAGGGTCTTATACCTGCGAGACTGCAAGTGCACTAGTTGCTGACTATCAAACAAACAGACTTTGAAACTGCCTAGGTCTGTGATCTAGATTTATTTCTGACTGCGGTGGAAGACAAAATGAAGGGCTGGCTTCCTTGTCATCAAAATCAACTGAGGCCTTGACTCTGTATGCCAGTGTAGAAAGGGGGTGGCAGACATTCTGACCCATATAATCTAAGAATTTTCAGACACAAGTCAAACCATAATAGCCTGTTTCACTCTATATCTGGTGCCATTTTTTAAAAAAGTTCAGACTGATCCATTAACTAACCTGATTATCAATATAATGAATCTGCAAGGCAAAGTTTCAAATTAAAGCAACCCGTCTGTTTTCTTGGAAATGGGTCATATACAGTTGCTATAAATAGAAAATTAGAAAAGTGCATGTGGATCTAGGATGGACAAATCAACTCTTATGCTGTTCTTATGCAAGTCTTTCTTTTCGGGATATTCTCACACTTTTATGATGAGTGGAATTAATGAGATAATAATATAAATGACAAACACAACTTTTTATTGCTTAATATGTTTTCTCCTTTTTTTTAATCTACTGGAAAAGTGTAATCCATATGCTGGCAAGTGTAAGACATAATTCAGTGGAAAATAGCATAATGATTACACAAAAAGAGTAATAGATGGCATCATATATGCATACCATAAGATTGTTTGACCTTATAGCCAGGTAAGCAAAACAACCTCAAAATCAAATTCTTAACATTATTAATGATGATGTCATCGCTGTCTGAAGAGACAGATAACTTATGCATTGTTATCTAATGACACAGTAACACTTCAAGAGCTGGCATATTCATCATAAATTACTAATTATGATGAAAATGATGATGAAAATAAAAATATGAAGAATGAAAAGGAGGAAAAGGTAGAGGAAAGTAAAACACCAAAAAATAACAATAATAATTATTGAAATAATTATTTTTCAATTATAAATAGCAAAGCAAATGCAGGACAGACAATTATCCAAATTTTGTTTATGGTGACCATCCCCCTGAAATCATTTCTCGACATATCCAGCCAGTTACTTGTGTTCCCTCTTGCCATTTCCCTTTATACAATATCCTGCTGTGAACATTAACCTCCTGAAAGCAGTCAAAATTAATTAGTCCCTTTCACCTGGCGATTCAGACAGATCACTGTACATGTGGGTTAAATAAAATGGACCTATTTATCCAGACAGTATGTGCCAGCCCGTAATGAAATATTCAAGAAGTCAACTTTTAATGCTGATCCAAAACCAGGCATGTAGAATGTGATGTTTCAGTCAACATTATCATCTTTATAAAATATCACAAAGGTATAAAATTTCAGTAAATTTCTGTAGAAAATTAGAGAACAATTTTCAAAAGACAACCTCAATAAAGACTAAGTATCTAAGTATGGATGATTAATATAGTAATGATACAAACAATACCTGTTTGAAGCCTGGACTTAAGAACATCTGCTGGAATGGCTACAGCCCAGTTAAATATACCTGCCATCCCTCCTGCAAACAGTGTTCTGCCTACACTTAACTCTTCACGACTGTAAAAGATCAAGGAAAATTCAAGTTTGATATCACTTTAAAGAACTGAAAACTAAAACAGTATATATTCAATGTTAAGCTATGCTTGATGATAAATGTACCACAAGTTTTTACAAACATTTAGTGAATTAGTGATATTTTTTTTCCAGTTTATAAGCTCAGACCCACTTTTTAAATTGGCCAGCATCATGGACATTTTGCAGGTTAAATACTGTAAATAAGGTAGCAGAAAATGTCTAGTTAAACAACTTTTAAAATGACTGAATTAAATTACGCCAATGTTGAACATTCTGAGACACATTTGAAAATAAGCATACAATTAGCATACTTATTGGAATCATAGTAGTACAGGCAATAAAGAAACTTTGCTTATACATCTTGTTAATTTTTGTATTTTTATTACCTGGATTTTCTTTTAAAAATTAAATAGAGAATATTGAAATCCTGCATCATGCTTCATTAGTGATGCTTCTGTTAAAATTGTCAAAGTTGAGCATTTACTTGTAACTGGTGTGAAGTTGACAAAACACAACCTTATACATTAAATTCCTGATTGGCCTTATTCTATTCATAATTGCAAGGTTGGATTTTGACATCAATTATTTCAAAAATTTAAATTTAATTTTTTAATACAGCTTTTATTATGGAAGGTTTTTGAAAGAAGAAAAAATTATAACGAGGTAAAACTGCAATAAAATATTTATTTTGTCTTTAATGGGCTTGAGATTATAAATCAGCTATGTCCTGCCATTTACATATATTTTTGTCCTTTTGACTTCAAATAAAATTAATCTCATAGAAATTACTGATTTCAAAACACCTGCAATATGTTATGACATCAATGAAGTAAAATAACACTAATTAGCAAACAAAGGTCAAAGCGGATGCAAATATATCCCGTCAATGTGCATATAGTTGCTTATTTCGATGTGGCATTATTGTTTCCTTCTTTTGTAAGAGATTACGATAAATGATCATTTACATGGATCATATATAATTTAAAAATTTACTGGTTTATCAATGATACCCGTATGAAATGTATCCATGCAACTGAAGATACATGTTAACTCGGCGTAAAGAATATAAAACATTTCCTTCAATGAATCAGGCAACATTGTATAACATGTTTATTTATTTATTGTTACTTTAATATTTGTTTTCCTAAACATAATGAAATTATTAATAGTAGATATAAAAATACTTGTATTATTCTTACATGACAATTATATATATATATATATATATATATATATATATATATATATATATATATATATATATATATATAT
>JAECUM010010992.1:0-11923 GCA_016617855.1 Megalonaias nervosa | reverse complement strand
ACACCCGATATTTTATCAGTGGTAGGTGGCACACAAATAAAGTTGACAATACAGAGGATATTATCTAAAGGGGTGATTTCTTCCCTTGTCAAAAAAATTAGGGGGAGTAGGAAAATAAAGGGGTACATAGATAAATGTCCTTAGTTCATTAACACCTAATACTTAAACACCCACCCCTCTTTCTTCTGCAACAATCTGTTAGGACTCTACTGAAATCAAAATCCTCAAAAGATGTACCCTCTAGTTACATAAGCATTAATCGGTTGACCATTTCTGAGTTTAATCTGTTCCTTCTCCGTGTATGAATACCATTCTCTACTCAGAACCCCCATTCATGGTCTGCTGTCTAAAGATGCATATACAATGTTAGCTTCGCCAGCCTGTTCTTTATGGTTGTTATGTATGAATTTCCACAACTCACTGGTTTTGTCTCTTGAATATCTCTTCACAAAAAAAATGATTTTTCACTAACATGTACCCTGCCCAAGTTTCACTTTATAAAATCAGTGCTTTGTGGACTACAACGCCATATTCCTTATCAGTTCCATAACACTGTATTATATTTGCCAAACCATGTCACATCAATGTTTGATAGCAATCAGCCTTTAATAATAATAATAATAATGAGGACTTTGTATAGCGCCTAATCTTTAGAAGCTCTAAGCGCTTTACAACATCTGACAACACTTAAAAAACATATATAATGATATTATTACAAAATTAAAAACAAACACCACGAAAGTAGAAACAGAAAATATGCTGTAAATATTTAAGGCAAGGATACATTATTAGGTCTTTAAGTCTGTTCTTGCAGTTGAAATAGGTGATTTTTAAGAGCGCTCTTGAATGAGATCACTGTGTCTTTGTGTCTAAGTGCAGTGGGCAATTCGTTCCACGTTGCTGGGCCCTGGTATGCAAAAGAGCGTTGTCCATATGATTTCATCTTCATAGTGGGAATAATGAGAATACAAGTGTCAGAAGAGGAGCGTAAGCATCTTGCAGGTGTGTACACATGGGTAAGGTCAGATAGGTATGTTGGACTGGAGCCCGTCAGTGAAACGTAGCACAGAGAACAAATTTTGTGTTTAATTCTGGATCGTATGGATAGCCAGTGAAGGGTACAGAGCAGGGGAGAGGCGTGCTCTGATCGTGGTACTCTAAGGATGATTCGTGCAGCTGTATTTTGAACTTTTTGAAGTTTCTGAAGCAGATATTGAGACGAACCAGACAGAATTGAGTTACAATAGTCCAGTCTTGAAAGTACTAAGGAACACACAAGTGTTTTAGTGGCATCAACTGAAAGATACTTGCGAATGGAGCTGATTCGTCTCAGCTCAAGATATGCAGCCTTGCATATGTTCATGACATGTTGGTGCAACGAGAGAGTACTCTCGAGAGTGACACCGAGGTTTCGTACTGACTGTGTGAATTTAATGTTTACCTACATAGGTTGGTTGTACTATATGATCATTTGACCTTGGATGTCAAGAAAAATGTACGCCATATATAAGTGATGGCAAAGCACATGTACCTGGTCCAATTTTGTAAAAACTGTAAATTGGGTTTTTGTGTTGGCTTATTAAAGAGATGAAATAAGTTTTAACTGTTAAGACTGAAAATAAAAATATCTGACTTTATTGATATCTGGCAGGAAGGACAGACCTGCCAACCCTAACAAAACCCACTCAGCAAGATTGTCTATACTGAACTTTCTGAAAGGTGTGATGAAATATCATGTTCTGCTATTGTCAACTTCGAAAACATGCATTTAAAAAATTCAGAAGTGAATCAGATGCAGCAAAAGCAAACATTATCTTCAACTAAATGTTTTGTAATGTAGACTTAGACCTTTATTCTCTACAGTACAGTTTTAGAAAAGGCAGTTCCAAAACCCCATGGAGCTCAATGACTTCTTGCTAGATCACTCAACTTGACATAATCTTATTACTGAGGGAAGGGCCTGTGCATTTCACTTTGCAACAGTAATTATTTGTATTGTCCTACAATGAGAGATGCTGAAACTGATATTAATGATAGTGATTTGGGGTCAACATCTTACCAAATGAAAAATTTGTGCTGTATGGCATGTTCTATTCAAAATCATAATGGAACTGTTCAAGGATATCTAACAAACATACCAGCCCACCATTTCAGTTGTCTGAAGTGCAAGGGTGGCCAAGCAATGCTTAGGTTGACTGAACAATATTAATGGCGTATTTTCTTTATTAAAAAAAAAACAATTAAGTCTAATCACCTCAGCTGAATTTGATTAAATATATTTGTTGCCTTAAAGAAACTTAAAATTTATTTCAACCTACTTTGGCATTTCTCAGCTACCATCACTCTTCAACCAACTTCAATGGCAGATAAAGCTAGTTAAAACCTCAAGCACCTAACTGTTGCTGGATATGCTTCAATAGGCAGTGTTTTGCCCAGGGTATGGGGCCATATAATGTTTACAGAACTTGTCTGTAAAATAGGGCAAAGTTTTGGTTCACATGTGAATAACAATAGCCACATTAAGCTCCTTCCTTTCCTATTCATCTCTGGCCTCTCACTCTTTTGATCTCAGCAAGCTAAACAAATGGTTAATCCAGATATTGTCTGAAGTATGAACAGCTGTTCCCAAGCCCAATTATACACGATGGCTAAACAAATAGTGGTCTGTTTCGCAATCATATGTAAGCAGTCAATCAGCAGGGACATTAGTGTTTTATCAGCTGGATACAGTAACCGTGTCTGAAACTTACATTTGGGAGTGAACAATATGTACAAGTATTTTATGATTATGTGGAATTGTGTAATAAACAGAATATGTTAATAACAATGATAATAATAATAATAATAATAATAACCAACAATAATAATAAAAGCAATAATAACAATAGTAATAATACTGGAAATCAGTCTACGGTATTTTTATGATTTTGTGGAATTGTGTACTAAATCGAATCTGTTGGTAATAATAATAATAAAAGCAATAATAACAACAATGCTAATAATACTGGAAATCAGTATATGATATTTGTTCAAAACCAAAGTCTGAAAGACAAACCTACATATGAAGGTTAGTTTTGTACAAAGACTAATTTGATTTTTTTTCTCCTGGACATCCACTACTGACATGTTTGACCATGTAGGTGAAGACACATACAAGTACAGTTTAGTCAGATTAAATGTTCTTAATACCAACACTGTCAATTACTTTTTAAACAAGCGTCCCTGCAAGGTTGATCAAAATTGTTTTTCAGAAACTTATCTAGGACAGGTTGTTTCAGAAAATTCACCTGTTCCAACTGCATTTTCACTTGTCCCAAAATTTCAATCTCATGTCTCCCTTTGATGATGTTTATGAATTTTAATCAATGTTGAAAACAAAAACAACAATGTACAAATTTATTTCTTCAAGGGCTTCATTTTACATGCACTGTTTGTTTCTTCTATATGGTAGCATCATTACTTCCATCAGCAAGAATGGAAAAAAATTTAACAGAATTGAGACCTTCCGTAACTTTTCAAGACTCAATCAAATGAGAGCACAAAATCCCTTGTCCTGAGTCTGTTATTATAATTAGCACAAAGTTTAAGACTGTTCGTCTACTGGAATGTATACAGCATTTCCTTTTAAAAAAAGGTTTTCCATACTGACCTAGGGTGTAGACTGTTAAATACCACTCTCATTTTAGTTGTTTTTCATTTCATTCTCATCAGCTTTAGAAATGACCTTTACTATCTGGGTGTTAGCAACTCTAAATTCAGGGATTTTGGTTAATATCATACATATACTGTGCTGTACAGTTTTAATGAAGTCCAAAACTGTCATAAGATTTGTTTCAATAAATCCTGAATATGTCAGTTCCACTGGCCAATACATTGACAGAATCTGTAACCTGTGCCAGTTTGGGATATTGTTTGCAATAACTGCAAAACATCTTTCTTTCACCTTCAGTTAATTCAAGTAATGGATAATTATCTACCCAATGTTAATGAAAATTTTCCGATCACCACTGTCCGACGTGAAATTAAGATCTGATTTTAATTAAATGAAAGCTTTGCTACAAATATGATTTTGAACTCCGGTCTCACAAACCCCATAACAAGGTCGTGTTTCGAGGAAACATAATTTTCAGTAATCTTAAAAAATAAAAAAATTGGAACTGATATAAAACTTTTCATCCCTTGGGCAGTTTATGTAGCAGCAATTCAAGGAAAAGAAGTCAGGTATAAAATCAAAGTTTTACATTAACTGGCTGACAATAGCTAGTGAGATGTGTTGAAGGTTGCAGTGGGTGAACCAACTGTGCTAATTTTCATAGGTGTGATCAGGAAGTAGAACAATCCATTATAGGTAAATCAAAGAGGTTATAGATGCGTGTACAAGAACAAAAATTATTAAACAGCGGAAATGTTAATTTGAAGTCTGATTTTACTGCATATATAGAATGCAAAGCATGATAATTTCAGTTATGGGAATAGTGTTCGAGTCTAAATTCATTTTTATTAAATTTACATTCCAACTGAAGCTATTGCAACATTGTGTGATGGAGAAATTTTGGGCTTGTGGAAACTGGAGTTCGGCATACCTGTCAACTTTTCAAAAGCCAACTAGGGAGAATAACAAATAAAATAGTGAGATTGAGATGTAAAATAGGGAGGTTTTTATGCTGCATCTTTTAAGCGCCAGTTTCAATAAATATTGATCGATCTTCCATCTCCAATAAGGGTGAAATTCTCAAAGGACGCGCCCGCAGAAACTTTGGGGGGGGGGGACAGGTAGTGGTCAGCCATGAAATTTTATGGATGTAGGCCAAAACATGTTTAAAGGTGAAATTAGGGGAGATGATTACTGCCCCCCACCCCTTGCCCCAATGTGCAAGCACCCATGGGGCGTGCCATTTCTCCATGACATGCCTTATTTTCCCCAGGACAAGCCCACATTTTCATATTCTGGTCAGCTGTGGATAAACTGCATAATAGCTAACGGTTAGACTTAAGTACACGAGCATAAGGCTAGTGTGACTAATTAACTATTAATCCTTATCATTGCATTTATCTTGTGAAAAGGACTGCCCTTCGGACATACTTCAAAGAATCCACGTGCCACAGTGTGTGTATCTAAGCACCAGCAGTTGATTGGCAAATAAATTATGCCATATTTTGTTGTAACTTACAATGCCTAGGACTTCATTGTAACAGTTCAAATCTGCAGTCACAAGTTACTGTACATGTGGCAACTGTTTGTCCCACGTTTTATATCCCACCTTACTTCCTTAGGTTTAACTCTTAAGGCATGTAGCACTGTTTACTAAATAAAATATTTACTCTGAATTAGTTCTCTGGGGGCACATATACCACATGGTATATTTTGTTTTATTCTTCCTTTAACCATGGTTGTTAAAGTTTAAATATATGGTAGAGGAATGCCCGGTGTTTACTGGCCGAGTTTCTTTGGCGAAAATGGAGATTCGATTTTGTTTACAGAGAAAATTACACAGCACTAACAATGATCGTTCATGGGATTGAAACTAACTGGTGACAATTTTTTTGTTTTTATTGTAATACTGTTGTAGGGATTTAAAAATAAGAAATTTACATGAATAATGTTTAACCTGAACATTCTAGTTACTGAAGAAAAAAAACACTCGCTATTTCTGAGAAAATAAATCATATTCCTATAGATTTCGTGCAGGTATATCTTGATCAAAGGTCGTTAAAGTCTGCTAGGCCAGTTAATAAACGGCTACCCTATGCCAACACCAAATGGTGTCAGCAAATTCCAACTTTTCGATAGGGAATGGACTTTGACCCTACACCCCAACATAAATGTCCAAATATCAAAAATGGGGTGGCAAGGGTCAGAGGAAACTCGGACTAGTCTTTTATATGCATGCTTTACTACAAGAACTTATCTGAAATTAAACAAATTAAATCTAACTGGAGTATATTTTTATAAGGTGAAGGATGTGTAGGTTTGCCGTATGCCCTCTTTTTCCCGGACATGTCCTCCTTTTCGGTCCATAAATCTATACAGATAAATGATACAATACACCCTCTTTTCGGAGTGTCTTCTTTGCAAGTTCAAATAAATTAACCCCAAGCTTGTGCAAAGCGCGCCTAATCTAGTCCAACAATGTAATATGCCTCCCCTGATAATGTTATTTTATGTCGCCTAAAAATACACAAATATCAGGAAAGACCTCTTACACTGTAAGACGACGCCCAATTCAGTCACTCCAGACTGGATTGTACAGTGGGACTGACCAGATCGATACTCAAAACACACTACAATTTCACAACCTTTTAAACCCCTGTGTTCGACACAAATCAGTTAGCCCGACATACCCTTAAAGTTGTCAATATGAATACTAGATTTTGTTTGGTTGGCGGTCTGCTGGCGTTTCTACATTATACCCGTAGAAATATACTGTTCTGAAATTTACACGTGCTTCCGCTCTGTTGCCGAAATACAAACATGCATGTCGTAGAAGTAGCCAGTATGTAAGCTTCCTTTGATGTCGATATTAATACAAGTAGTTGATATTAATGTTACAAAAGTCACAATTTAACGATATATTTATAAGCTAACAAGAAAATGACAAATGACCCATTTTGCATTTACGACACTAATCGATTATGTTACAGTAAAAGTGGAATCCTAATATAATGTATCCCGGATTTCTTCTGCGCAACCTCGAATAAGAACGCCATAAAACGAAATTAATGTCAATTAACCACAAGACATGGCGTGCACCGTCATAATGATTTTGAACAAAGAACAAAACTGGAGTGTGCACAATGTGATGCTTACGTAGGAATATAGCTTATACTCTGTGAATTGTGTTGTTCTGCTAATATCAATGTTTACAAGGTAATTTCTCACATATAAAATATTAACTAGGTTTGGTAAATAATGCAAACAGAGACTTGTTTTATAGTCTTTAAATCCTCATATTTGAGGAGATTAGTGATTCATCATCCAAGAAGATATTTAATTAATATTCGGTCGTATAAAAACAGTAAATACATTTTTTTTTTTTAAAAAAAAAGAAAAAATAAAAAAATAAAGAGAAACACAAACAAAAGACATTCACTGGTAACCACCGTTTATTGTCGTAATTTGCATCTTCTATTCCCGGTTTCATTAAAATTAGAATATCTGTTATGGTCCTTTGTTATCCTCTTGGTTTATCTCATTCGTGTGTACGTTCATGTGTTTCCTAATTCTCTTATTTGTCTATCGTATCCTACATTAATTTAATGTTTGTTCGTTCGCTTGTTCATTCATTCTTTCATTAATTTATTCTTACGTCTATTATTTTACTTAAATTCGCATATTTATGTCTCATTTCTAACAATCATTCAATGTTCGTTCGTTAATTTGCTCTTTCTTTCTTTCATTCATTCATTGTATTCGTAGATCTACTCTTTTACTTACCATCTTATATGCACCTACATCTATTTGTTTGTCTCTTTCATCATGCATTCCTTTAATTATAAGACCAACTGGTCAAAAATTAAATTAATCAGATTATTGACGGCAATTTCAATAATAATTACTTAGAAGAGAACAAAATTGTCAGAAAAATCGTAAGGCACATGTTTATAATTAAATGTATACAGATTTCGTGCATTAACTTTCTCAGACATCAAAATGATTGTATGCGTCAAAATGGGCATGAAACGGTAAATCAGCCAACAAAATGTACGTATTATAAAAGAAAATGTCATTACGGAATGTTGAGAAATATCTATTAACTCTTTATATTCTTCTGGACCTTTCTGTTTTTAATGTTCTAACCTTAAACGTAACACTGAGGCAGGTGACAATGATTCATGGAGTTTTGTTTTTTTTGTAACTTCTGTTCCAGAAATAATTTACCATTTGTTCATGATGAACAATTTGCATTTTTTTTTTAATTTACCAAGATATTAGAGAAACAAAATTATTAAGATAAACGTTGGTGCGCCCACCCATATTAATACGAATTCAATACTCTGATTTTATTTCAGTGTCCACAGTTTGTATATAATTTTTTAGCTAATAAGTAATACATACCGCAATACGATTTTCTGTACCGCGATGTTTACGCGGTCTTGATTTCAGCTTACAAATCTGTGTATTCCTCGCAATTTTTCCAATTCAAGAACCATATTTTCTGCTTCTCCTAGATTCACGCTTAGCACGAGATCGCACGAGAATGTCAAACGCGTTGCACAGTACCATTATACGAGCAATTTAATTGGGGTGGGGGTGGCCAGTTTAGACCAGTGGATATTTTTCCAGTTAAAATAACAATTGATAAACTTCACTTTGCCTCAGATATTTATGTCTTGTTTTAGTCACACTAAATGAACAATATTCAGTAGTAAGTGTTTGTAATTGTATCAATTACTCTAAAATAATTTATTTTGATCCAATGCCAGGAATGTACATACAACAAATCATGCAATATCTGCTGTGATGAGTGATATTTTAGCTTCAAAGAATAAAAATAGATCAACACATTTAACAAATAGCTTCCGCATCTGATGTTTACCATTTGAAATACATGGTCGGTCAGAAATAAGTGCTTACCACACCTTAACTTCATTTTCTTGTCTTCAAATATCGATTAATGTCGACTAATTTTCCAGTTAGTTGTCAGGCGTATAGACCTGAATTCGAATTTTCATCAAAGTGGAACTACTTCGACCATGGTGAAAAGTAACAAAACAATAATTCCGGCAATGTATGCAGTTGCAGATATTTTTGTATAAAGACACAATTGTTAGACATAAGAACATAACAACTGCAATCACAAAATTTATTGTAAAAGATGCGCGAGGTTTCAGTGTTTTTGCAAACGATGGTTTCAAAGAAGTGGATAGGGTTTGGATCCTCTCTATGACTTATCGTCGCACATATGCTTATCAGCAACGGTCGTGCCGGACATATATAAAGTTGCAGAGACGTGATTAAAAGAAATCTCTCCAATGTGCCATTAACACTTTCTATAGATTGCTGGACGAGTTGAGCCACAAATCTTATGTGAAGTCTGAACTCAAAGCAGCCATCTGTGCGGCAATAATGTCTCCCGCTGTACTAAAGACTCTCTGACGACATGGAAGTTAAGTTGCCGGAATGAATAGCATTTACCTGGCTACGTGTACATGGAGTGGGAACTTGTACTGCTGAGCTTTCCGCCATTCCAAAAGATCTACATCCAAAATGATTAGGAATTCATTCATGAACAAGTCAACCTCATGCTTCGCTCTTTGAAGTCTGGATTGAGTACTGTTCATTTCGTATCCTTAGGAACAGGACATAAACATCTGAGGCAAAGTTAAGTTTATAAATTATTATTTTTAACTGGAAAAATATCCCCTGCTCTCGACTTGCCCCCCTCCCCCAATTAAACTTTGCCCGAGCATCGAATAATGGTACTGTTCATCGCGTTTTACATTCTCTTGCAGTCTCGTGGAAAGCATGTAACTAGGAGAAAAGAAAATTTAGCTCTTTAATCAAATTGGAAAAATTGTGAGGAATAAACAGATCTGTAGGATGAAAGCAAGACCGTGAAAAAAATCGCCGTACAGAAAACTGTATTACGGTTCGTACTGCCGGAACAGCAAACCGCAATATAACGGTATATCGCTACACCACTAAGAATAAATAACACAAAAATGAGGATAATTACAAATTTAGATAAAGAAATAGGACAATTTTATTATTAAAAGCATGCATAATGTCAACGATGACAGCAGATGAAAAACAATAATAATAATAATAATAATAATAATAATGAGGACTTTGTATAGCGCCTAATCTTTAGAAGCTCTAAGCGCTTTACAACATTTGACAACACTTAAAAACATATATAATGATATGATTACAAAATTAAAAACAAACACCACGAAAGTAGAAACAGAAAATATGCTGTAAATATTTAAGGCAAGGATACATTATTAGGTCTTTAAGTCTGTTCTTGCAGTTGAAATAGGTGAGATTTAAGAGCGCTCTTGAATGAGATCACTGTGTCTTTGTGTCTAAGTTCAGTGGGCAATTCGTTCCATGTTGCTGGGCCCTGGTATGCAAAAGAATATATATATATATATATATATATATATATATATATATATATATATATATATATATATATATATATATTTCTTATTTAAACTTTGGAATAAATATATATTTCATCCCGATCCTTTCTTATTCCGTTCTCCTCTCCCCTATCATGCATATTTGCAATATACGCAGAAATATGGAGTGAGAGAGAAAAACAATTTGGGTTGGATGGAAACCTTAAAACTGATCTTGCACCAAGTAACCTACAAGAATATGGTTAGTCCTAATGGTATTTTTACACTTTCCTTAGAATCTATCTACAGTGTTCATAATATCAATGATACATAGTTGCAATAGCCGGTCGACGCTATAAAGTTAAACTCGTAGGTTACGAGGCACACATACTGTAACGTATTTAATGCTTTGTTGTTGTTGTTGTTGTTTCTTAAACCTATTATAATGTTCCAAAAATCGATTATTATTTATTAAATATGAAAGTGTCCAAACGGAGCCCCCTCTGTCTGTCTGTCTGTCTGTCTGTCTGTCTGTCTCTCTCTCTCTCTCTCTCTCTCTCTCTCTGGACTATCGTAGCAAGATACGGGTGAAAATCTATGAAAATACGAGCGTTGGGGATTTTCGCTTGTGTCATACGACGATGTTTCTGGACCTATGAATGATGGTAAAGTTATGTCAAACCGTCCAAAGGAAGGAGAGAGAGAGAGAGAGAGAGAGAGAGAGAGAGAGAGAGAGAGAGAGAGAGAGAGAATCTTAAGGTCAGCAGTAATCTTAATTAAAGCAGAATAATAACTTAGACCAACTGTAAATATATTAAAATGTTTTAATTACCTCATGCTGGTTCGTCATTTCGCTTACTTTCTATTCCACGCTAATTTCCATGCGCCAGTATGTGAAAGCCTAAGCGTTGAGTGTGTACAAAAAGTTAATGTGTTCGTAGTGCTCTACTTTCTTCATAAAAACAATTTTTCATTATTCAATCATGAGTGTGTCTTATATTGATTTAATCAATGTGAATATAAATAGAAACTTAAAAAGAAAACAAGCAACTTATCAATTTGCATATGTGGTTGTGTACAACAAGAAAAGGCATAGAACTACATTTTGTGCGGACACACACGCAGGGATGTGAGGATTTCATTCACTCAGTCAATACACAGTTGTCCGGAGCATATCTTAACTCCGTACAAAGGGCAAATATGTGTATTTATATGTGATATGAATAGAATATATGTATCGTATGTACGCTGTATCAATGATATACCACTCGTTGTATAAATTTTTCATTAAAATGAAACTAGGCTTGAAAAATTTATACATCTCGTTGTATATCATTGATACAGCGTACATTATATATATATATATATATATATATATATATATATATATATATATATATATATATATATATATAGTACAAATAATACTATCATACAGGTTAGAGAATTTTTAATTCGTACTCTACGGAGATTCGAACCCAGGTCCACGGGTAAACGGTACCCATCGCCTTGCCTGCACACACGAGCCCATATTCCATCACAACTAAGCACGCATCACCAAAAATTTATGCGACTGAATCGGTGTTATATGCACTCGTGTGTAACGGACAAACTCGCATGACGACCAAATAATTAATTCTCATCTATCTACACAGTCATTCCGGATTCCTATGAAAGAAATCAAGGTATATAGGATTAATTATAGAGAATTATAAATATACACCAGACAGAACGGAAAGTGCTATCCCTAGTAGCACTTTCCGCTCTGTCTGGTGTATATTTATAATTCTCTCTCTCTCTCTCTCTCTCTCTCTCTCTCTCTCTCTCTATATATATATATATATATATATATATATAT
>JAECUM010010991.1:0-85508 GCA_016617855.1 Megalonaias nervosa | reverse complement strand
GGGCTCTTCCATCGTGCTGGTCGGCTTGAGAGCGAAATGAATATTGAGAGGGAAAGCACTAGCCCTTTATATATACACTGAGTCTGACATAGATATATAGGGGTCCATGGCATTTCAAATGTAGTCATTTGACTTTTTCCAGTCAAAATGAAACGATCACATCATTTCGTAAAGAAAGAAGAAGAAAGTAAGAGACAGAAACGTGATTTATAGCCTCACACAGTAGCTGAAGTCTTGGCTCAAATTCATGCCAGCGATTTTGAAGATGAGATGAGTGAACCAGAATCCAGACCCAGAGAGTCTACACCAAACCAGAGTTTACCATCACCACCAGTAAACCCTGAAAAGTATTACCACATTCGAGAGATGGGCAAACGCTCCTCCAGAAAATTTAGAACTACAGCCTACACGTACACGGTGAAGTTTAAAGATTTCAAGTCCGACGTACCGATGGAGAAAGCAGAGGGGTTCATCACCAATGTGTGGGATTCTTTGTTAACCACACTGAAACAGCAATGTGAAGCCAAAGAAGACGATCGCTTGAGACTTTCCATTCATCACGACAGTTTGAAGTCCCCCGTCTGGATCGAGTTTAGCAGCCCGGCAGAACTGACACCTTCCAAAGTCATCGACAAGATTCAACACGTGCAACAATCCAACGACAAGTTTCACATCACCGACGGAAAATCGACACTGTTCATGACCCACGTGTCTCTTCCCCAAGGGACAGGACAACGCAAAAAGGTGTTATTGGTAGACGACCTTCGCAGAATCAAGCGCAGCCTCGTTCAAATTAACAACACTCAAGACCAGATGTGTTTAGCCCGTGCTATCGTGACGGGACGAACTTTTGCCGACAAGAACGACACCGCAGAATGGAAAAGAGCCTGGGAAACTATTCAACAATCGGACGAGCCAAACAGCAAAGAGAAGCAGAACTCCTTTTACAGCAAGCGGGGATATCCAGAGACACCGCTTGTGGCATTCCTGAAATGCAAAAGTTGCAAGACGTCTTGCTTCCACGCTACACCTTGAAAGTTCACCCTCAAGAAGTCCGCGGACCTCTGTTGTTTCGAGGCAAAATTTCAAAGACGGAAAATACATTCACGTCAACCATCACGATGAACATTTCGATGCCATTACCAGTATCACTGCATTTCTGGGATACGGTTATTCCTGTGAGAAATGTGACTATGGCTATAACAATCGAGAGCAACACAAGCACTGTGGATCGAAATGTGAGGGATGTTTAGCCTCTAAACCCTGTCATGACGAAGGACAAGAACGAGTGCATTGCTCAGCTTGTCAGCGCACGTTTGTCAGCTCTGTCTGTTACCAACAACATCTAAAGACGCAAGGTTCACAGCAGAAATGTGCTTGTCAGCTCCTGAGATTGTGCCCTACTTGTGGACAAGGCATACGTACCAACAGTGCCAAGGCGCACGTATGTTCAGGAAAGAAGAGATGTCACATTTGTCGCCAAATCGTGGACTTGGAACACCAATGCTACATTCAAAAATACCAATCCAAACATGAAGAAGAAGATAATGACCAGAAGAAAGGCCATTTCGTCTTTTTCGATTTCGAATGCATGCAAGAGACTGGCATTCACATTCCTAAATTCTGCGTGGCTCATCGAGCGTGTGAGAAGTGTATCCAAGATCCTATCTTTACTCATTTCCCTCACTGTAGCAAGATTCCTAGAGGACGTGAAAAAAATCTTTCGGGGACCGAACACATTGGCCGATTTTGCCAGGGATCGACCCTTTGAAGGAAGCCTGCACCATTGCCAAAGTGTGTTCCTTAGTGTACCGCCAACGATTTATGCCCGAAAACACCTTGGCTGTCATCAGTCCTCAAACGACGAACTTTGTCAAACGTCAATACTCGGTCAAAGCCTTACGCTGGCTACATTACTTGTGCGACAAGGAAGACAAATGGATCCAACATGCCTGCAATGGAGGAGGCGAAAAAACCATCGGAAGGTATTCGGTGGATGGCTGGGACTTAGAAAACCCCCAGATCGTGTACGAGTTTAACGGGTGCTTATTTCACGGTTGTCCCATTTGCTACCCTCAACGTGACACTAAAAATCAGTTTTTGCAATGGACCATGGAAGACTTGTACCAGACCCCTTGTCAGCGGCGATTGAAGTTAGAAGAGCAAGGATACCAAGTGGTAGAAATGTGGGAACACGAGTACGATCACCGATTGAAAACCGATCCCGAGTTTAAGCGCATCGTGGAAAGTTACAAGCTGGTGAACCCACTGAACCCGCGGGACAGCTTGTACGGAGGACGGACGAATTCCACCTGTTTGCTGTACCAAGCCGACGAGGAGAAAGGAGAGGAAATCAAATACTTGGACGTGTGTTCGCTGTATCCGTTCGTGTGCAAATACTGTCACTTTTCTGCAGGGCACCCGCAATTGCTGACGCAACACATTGACGTGGAAAACATTCGACAATACAAAGGACTGATCAAGTTCAAAGTCTTGCCTCCCACGAACTTGTATCATCCCGTTTTACCACATCATTGCCAAGGAAAACTGATGTTTCCCTTGTGTCGTACTTGTGCCGAAACGTGCAACCAAGACCAACCTTGTCAGCACAGCCAGGAAGAACGCGCCTTAACGGGAACGTGGGTCAGCGTGGAATTGTTCAAAGCTCTGGACCTGGGATACCAACTGTTAGAAGTGTACGAAATTTACCACTTTCCCAAGACAGAAAAATACCACAAGGGCGACGAGACTCAGAAAGGCATTTTCGCAGACTACGTGAATGCCTTTTTGAAACTGAAACAAGAAGCCAGCGGCTATCCTTCCTGGTGCCACACTCCCGAAGACCAAACAAAATTCAAAGAGAAATACTGGGAGCAGGAAGGCATCACTTTAGACCACATCGAGAAAAACGAAGAAAGGCGATCGTTTGCCAAAATGATGTTAAATTGTCTGTGGGGTAAAATGGCACAATGACCGTGTTTACCCAAGACAGAGTATTCGACAGAACCTTCCCGCTACGAATTTGGAAATGTCATCATTGCGGCTTACGTGACATCCTATGCTCGCTTAAAACTGTACGATGCTTTAGAACTGTTAGGAGATCGTGTGCTGTATTTTGACAAGGACAGTTGCATCTACATCGATCGTCTGGGTCAACAACATCCTAACATCGAAGGAGACCGTTTAGGAGCCTGGACGGATGAGCATCTCGACGACAAGATTCTAAGTTTTGCAAGTGGTGGTCCCAGAAATTACGGCTACGAATACCGTGACCCACAAGGAGAAGTACACACGGAGTGTAAAGTGAAAGGATTGACTCTCAATTATCGCAACAGTCGACTGGTGAACTTTGGTGTCTTAAAAGAAGCCTTGCAGTCTGGACAGGATGGAAATTTTAAAGTGACCACCCACGAACCGCACAAGATTGTACGTTTACCCACACACCAAATTGTTAGTCGGCCTTTGGAAAAAGTGTATCAAATTGTGTGCCAGAAGCGAGTCAGACTTCCCAACCACTTCACTTTACCGTACGGTCACATCGATATTGGTCAACATACAAAATGGGACAACGTCCAAGACCAATAGATTATGTTAGTGACAGTACCAGAAGAAGAAGAACCACTCCCTTCAGGACAGGACAGGACCGTCATTGACATGCCCGAAAGACCATGCCGGGAGGACCCATGTGTGACTTTGCTCAGTGTAGAGACTCTAAGAACATTACACACTGTCCCTACGATACCACCTCTTGATCACCAAAAATGTTGTATAGAGGCTTGTTTATATTCCACTATGATCTTTTTGATGTGTCTTTTATTCATGTAGTTAACCATTTGGCTTTCATGTATTTATGACTTTCGTGTTGTTCACAATTAAAGATGACAATAAACGTGTCCTGAAAAAGTATAAAAACTCTTGTCTTGTCCGTTTTCGTGTCAAAAGTGACATTCCTTACAGTACTACTGTGGCTACCTCTACTGTCTCTGCTCAATCTTCCTCCACTTTCAAAGTCATCGACGAACACGTAGATCGTGCCAGTTGGGAGGCCTTGTATCTTCGCCATCCCTTTAACATGCTCCTTGCTGGACCGAGCGGTTCAGGCAAAACCGAATTTGTCAAACGTTTGATTGAACATAAACATCATTTGATCGATCGCCCACCACAACGGATCGTGTGGTGTTACAAAGAGTGGCAATCGGCGTACAGCCTTCTGCGAGAAAGTCAAGGCGATTCCATCGTCTTTGTGGAAGGCATTCCTGGCGAAGACAACGAGATCGTGTCTGACCCTAGTCAAACCCATTTGGTTATTTTTGACGATATGTTAGGAGAAGAGGAAGAAGAAATTAAACTGGTTTACGTGCAAAGGGCATCATCGTAATGCCAGTGTCATTTACATCACTCAAAATTTGTTTCAACAAAGTAAAGCCCATCGCACCATTAGTCTCAATGTTCATGACGTGGTGTAGTTTTAAAGCCCTAGAGATAAATCGCAAGTGCAAGTGTTAGCCAAACAGTTAGGAACGCCTTGGCTGACTCATGCGTACGACGATGCCACTCAAACCCCACACGCCTGTTTACTAGTGGATTTAAAATCCACCACTCCCGATTATTTGCGATTTCGTACCCATCTGTTTCACCACTGGTGCCAAGACCGTGTACACGTCCCCGTCGTCGACTTAACAACAACCACAACAACCAAAAAATCTATAAAAACATCGGTCACTTGGGGTCTGTCTCACACAGCGTCAACATGACGTAACTTCAGTCTCATCTTCCCATCAAATTGATTCGTGCCTTGTACAGTATCAGTCGCGAAAAAAATCCACAAATACGTGCTCGTGTCTTAGAAGCTAGTCTTAAAGAAGTCTTACGATGGTTTATGGTGACAGCACGTCAATTACTGCAGGGCATCATTCACATTCCACATCAATCTAAACGCTTTTTTGACAGAAACAAGGTAGCCTTGACGCAGCTAGCCGATCCTCGCATCGACACTCAAACCGAAAAGCAAATCGCTTTGAAACCTGGAGGTAGCGGTTCCCTAGGAGGTGTCATCATTCGTTCCCTCTTAAAATAGGATCCCAATGCTCCCAAAGTTCTGCCCAAGAAAAAAAGCCACTCCCCGACGTACCCAGAAGAATAAGAAAAAGAGCAACGGTGTCAAGACCAGGTTACAGCCTCAGAAAAAGAAAAAGAAAAGTCCACAGAAAACAGCTTCTACCCGCAAGAGAGCGTCTCCGAAAACTTCTCCTCCAGCGGTGACACCCTCTTCCTCTTTAGCAGCAGTGGCCGCTGCTCACAATGTACCTGCCCCGAAAATCAAAGTCCAAGAGAGATCGGGCATGTTAGAGAGATTACTGAATTTGTCCAAGCAAGAACTGTCCCGATTTAGTCCGTTGCGAACTCCCCAACGTCGAGTGATGCCTGTCATCAAGTTGATACGACGTAAAGACAATCAGTGGCGTCGCATTGCAGTATAAAAAAAGACCTGAGGCAAACGATAGGTGCACACAGTCACCATCGTCGTTCTTCTGTCCAAAAAGGAAAAGGAAAAAGACAGTCACGTCATCCGAAAAAGCTCTTTTCCAAACATCGACGTCACCCCCAGAAAAGACACACTCGTCCAAAGAAAAAGAGGAGCCACCAAAAAGGAGGATTCTTTGGCGATTTTGGAAGACACATCGTCACCTTTATGACGAATCGATAGTCCCAAAAATAGGATAAAAGACCGTGTGACAAGTCATCGACGTTAGTGTATTTTTTACTGTGTGTCACGGAACCAACGAACCAACCGAGAAAGATGTCACCCAAAAAAAGACATCCTTCTTCTACCCCTAAAGGAAAGAAAAGGGAAGGACTGCCACCTCGTTTAGTCAAACATTGGGACATGTTATCCGTCCTGTCCAAAGCTTCTCCACCCATGGGAAAACAACTCATTCAAACTGCCTCCAAAGATCTCATCGATACCGTGAGCGAATGTTGTCTGAATGTCTTGAAAGGCACGATACCTTTGTCTAAACATCAGAAAAAATGCTTAGCCAAACATCGACACGTTCTTCGCCAAATGGTCCAAAAGAAAATACCCATTCGTCAAAAGAAAAAGATGTTGGTGCAACGCAGAGGAATTGCCATTTTACCCCTGTTAGAACCCTTGCTGGGAACCGTAGGAGGACCTATTCTGATCTCAGACGTGACCCTTGAAATCCAATGGAAGGATGAAAACTGGCTTTAGTACCTTACAAACGATGGATGGAATACCATCGTTGGCAAGAACGACGAACCCCACATTTACCTCCCAATCCTCATTTGACTGAGATGTTCCAGTTACAACACGAATTGCAATCATTGATGGATCACAGCGATTTGTCAGAAACGGAAAAATCGCAACGGTACGGTCAATTGTTGCAACGACTGCAACTCTTTCACCAGAAAGCTCTAGACGAAACAGCTCAGCCAACTCTGAAAGATTTTAAGGCCCTGATCAAAAGTTCACCACCACCACACCACCACCCCCATGGTCAAGACAGATGCAGGCCTACGGTTGCCTGAGGAAGAAGTGGCAAGAGAAGTCTTTCAAACACCGTCAGCAGCTCCCATCCCTAGTAAGATTGCAGCCTCCTTGTTGACCCCGTCCCCTACTCCCCAACGAGAAGAACTTAAAGCTTAGGTTAAAAAGATGATGTCCACTCCACCTTTGACAGAAGTGAAAAAGAAAGAAGGGAAAGCGAAGTAAAAAAAGAAAGAAGACCAAAGCCATTCCATTACCACCACCACCACCACCGCCACTACCACCAAAACTACCTTCGACTTTTACTCATGTGACACATCCGACACGTAAAGCCGTTTTCAAACCACTTCAGAGTACCTTCAGTGAAGAGTGGATCACTCATTTTTCAAAAATGGAGAAGGTGTTAGCCAGCATTTACTATCATCCATCCCATCCTGCAGGTTACGGAGGAGTTCAGAAATTGTATCGTGCTGCCAAAACTCGACTGAAAAGTGTTCGTTTACCTCAAGTGCAACGCTGGTTACAACAACAAGCCACGTACACCTTATACAAACCCATTCGACGAAATTTTCCAGAAGTCGCACCCGAGTGGAGGGCATCGATCATCAATGGCAAGCCGATTTAGCCGATGTCTCTCATTTGTCTACCAACAATCGTGGTTACAAATATTTGTTTTGTGTCATCGACGTCTTTTCCAAATTTGCTTGGGTCGAACCATTGACTTCCAAATCGAGCAGTGAGTTAGTGCGAGCCCTCAACCTGGTGTTGAAACAAAGCCGGCGTCAACCTCTTCGATGGCAAACTGACAAAGGCACCGAATTTCTGAACCAAGCTTTCCAAAAAGAATTGAAGAAACGTGATATTCATTTTTTCACCACCCAGAATCCCGAAACCAAAGCCAGCATCGTGGAACATTTTCAACACACCTTGAAAGAAGGCAAGTGGAAATATTTTACGCATCAACACACTCTCAAGTACATCGACGTCTTGCCACACTTAGTCCAATCGTACAACCAATCTTACCATCGGAGCATCGGACGTGCCTCCCAAGAAGTGACTCCCCCCGACAACGAAGTGACCGTCTTCGAGCGCCTGTTTGGTACGTCCCCAACAGTGACTGTCCTCAAGAAAGGTGGAGTGTTGGTAGCAGGAGATTGGATGCGCATTGGCAAAACCAAACGCACTTTCGACAAAGGTTACTTACCCAACTGGACCACCGAATTGTTTCGTGTCATCGAACGTGTACGTGGCCGTCATCCTCCCGTCTATAAATTGGAAGACATGAACGGGGAAGTGTTAAAAGGAACGTTTTACTTGCCCGAGTTACAACGTTGACCAAAAAGAAGACGACATGTACGAGATCGAAAGCATTCTCGATCGAAGAACCCGAAAAGTGGGAAAACGGCGTGTCAAAGAAGTCAAAGTACATTGGAAAGGATATCCTCCCAGTTTTGACTCTTGAATCGACGCTTCGCAAATCATCGACTATAAAAAGAAGTGACCATCTTGCCCTTCAACACAGCCTCAGCTACTGCAGTGACCACTTCTTCGCCCAGTACTTCTCTGCAAGATCTACAAAAGCAATCCTTGTGGGTGTGGCGTGGAGAACGTGTGCCTAAAACGCAAATCATCTTTTTCTGCCAAATCTTTGTGGTGCATTGTGTCATCGGTGCTGCCATTGCCAATTTGAGTTTGCAACAAGGAGTCAAACAATTGTGGACCATTTTACTCAGCAGTTGCATCGGTTACCTTCTTCCCAATCCGTCTCTAAAATATTCCTCTAACGGGAACAACAACGGGAGTCTTGCGTCCAACGTCAGTCCCGTTTCCAATATTCACCCTAACCATCCTCTTTTAGACACTCCTCTGACTTTCAGCGACTTCCTAGAACTGTGGAATTATGAACAACCAATTTTACTTAACGTTACCCAGTGACAGTTCCATGGAGGTGTTTCCCAATAACACCTTACGCTGTTACACGGCCAAATGATCTCAGGCCATTCAATTGGATCACGAGGCCCATTGGGAAGTGGATTTAGTGGAAATGATTCACCCTACACAAATCAAAAACATCGTTGAAAATGAAAACACTTTTACGGTAGAAGTTCATGACGAGCAAGTGCAAAAACACTTGGATGAACGCAGTGGTGTTGGTGACTCTATGAAATTACAAGACCCCGAAACTAAACGAACCACTTATCGGTTGAAAATTCAGCCAGGCTATTATTTTAGTGGTCAACATTTTGGTGAACGCCCTTGCTGACAGGTTCAATGCCATGTTTGGTAAAGTCTTGGAGAAAACCAGGAAAAGTGTCACGATCAAATACCACAAAATAGCTCGTCGCCTACTCATCAAATTTTCAGAGGACAAAGTAGTGGCCATTACCTTTTGTCCTGAATTGTATGACATTTTGGGTGGAGACCCCAAGTTGATCAAGATTACAAACGAAATACCAGCCGTGACCGGTAACTCGGATTTTGCGAAATATTTTAGATTCCCCGTAGAAATGAACCAAGGACTGAATTTGATCTTTGTGTACTCCGATGTGGTGGAGTACAACATGGTGGGACACACCTCCGTACCGTTACTGCGTGTCATTCCTTTCAAAGTGGATTCTGCCACGAATTCTGACGAGGAAGGTAGAAACACCTATCACGTTCACCGCGAATTTGTACATCCTCACTATTTACCCGTCAGTAAGTCGTATTTCTACACTGTCAATATTACTATAAAAGGAGATCTGGGACAAAATATTCCATTCACCAAAGGGAAAGTCACAGTGAAACGTCATTTTCGAAAACGATTACTCTAACCCTTTGTCAGTCATGTATCCTGTGTACCAAGGAGTAGCTCGATAGCGAGGACATGGTTTAGGAGATATGTTAAAATCAGCCTTTCGTTCGGTGGCTCCCGTTTTGAAACTGATGGTGACACGGGGATTGCACGCCTTGAAAGATGTCGCATTGACGCAAGGTAAAGAATTTCTCCAAAATGTCATCATTGACAAACAAAATCCTAAAGAAGCTTTCTTGAGAGCAGGCAAAAATGTCTTGCTTCAAACGGGCAAAGATATTTTGGGCCGACCAGAAACTCCTATAAATGCCCTGGGCGATGCCGAGTCAAGCATTCCTGCTTCCCTGACGCCACAGCAAGGACAAGGCAGAAAAAGACGACGAAAACACCCCTTGAGAGGACTTCACACCCCTAGAGCTAGAAAGACTAAGAAAAGAAAAACCGTCCCAGAGTTAGACGTTTTTGATTATTAAATCAGAGAAAATGATGCACCGAGAGTCTTGCGCTTGTTCCAAGTCGGAACTGGATCTGTTTGCCATGCCACCCACCATGATGACGATACAAGAATCCCAATGGGTAGAATTTCATCCCGTCTCCTCTTTGACGGATTCAGCTCCCATCGAGTTTGAAATCAAAGGACAACCCGGAGATTACATCGATCTGAATAGCAGTTACTTGTATCTGAAACTGAAAGTGATCAAAACGGACAACACCAATCCGGGAGCCGATGCCAGAGTAGCTCCCGTCTACAATTTCATGCATTCCTTGTTCAGCGATGTGGATTTGTACTTAAATAACAAACTGGTCAGCAGTAGCATGGATACTTACCCTTACCGAGCGTACCTAGAAAACCTCTTGACTTACGGAAAAGAGGCCAAGAACACTCATCTGGATGCTTGCGTGGTTTGGAAAACTGACACCGCAGGTGAGGACACGTTTAACGACACAGCCCTGACAGCAGATGACAATCCTCACAATGTGGGCTTTAACGACCGTCGAAGGAAAATCCTGTAAGGTCGTAGTTTAGAAGTGATGGATCGTTTGCATTTGGGCATGTCGTTGCAAGACAAGTATTTGCTCAACGGAGTGGATATTATCCTGAGATTAAATCTCAGCAGTGTCGCTTTCCATTTGATGGCTCATGCCAACGAGTACAAAACTATCATCCAAGAAGCCAGACTTTACGTGCGCCGCGTAGAAGTATTACCTAAAGCGGGAAACGACATCAGTCACACATTGAGCAGATCGACCGCCAAGCATCCGATACGACGTGTAGAAGTGAAAACGTTCACCACTGATGCTGGACTCCGATCCAAGATCGAAGATCATCTGTTCCAAGGACAGTTACCCAAACGTTTAATCATTGGCATCGTCAGTAATGCAGCCCTCAACGGAGCCCACGATCAAAATCCTTTCCAGTTTAAGCACTACAGAGTGTTCAAGATCAAAGTGAGTCGCGATGGCAAGACCTTGTGTACCAGACCCTTCGAACCTCACTTTGCCCAGAAGAATTACTTGAGATCCTACTTGCCCCTGTACGAAGCTACCGGACAACTAGGAACCACCACCAGTCACGGTATTTCGTACGAAGATTATGTAGGAGGTTACACTTTGTGGGCCTTTGATTTCACCCCAGACCAAGGCAGCGACGAGGGACATTTCCACCCTATAAAATCCGGTCAACTGTGTGTGGAACTTCAGTTTGCAGAAGCTCTCGCCGAGACGGTCAACGTTATCTTGTATGCCGAATTCGATAATACCATCGAAATCAACAGTTTGAGAGAAGTCATTCTAGACTATTAGAAACTATGGAAGACACTTATCCCTCTTTGAACGGTAGAGAATCTTTGGAAATGGAATGGGAGGATAGCGTGAAAACAGAACCCCAAGACCACGACAAAGAGGACGTAGTGGTCACGTCCAGATGGCCAGAACAAGAACAACGTTTAGTGTCCTGTTTTGCTAAACACCTGGCGGATACAATTACGGAATTGAGTAAGAAATATTGTTATGGATGTGAAAACGATCATCCCAGTCAAATTCAACACGATAAATGTATGATGATGAGTCAAGAAGAAGAATTGGACGAGTATCTGGACGAGGCTTGGAGTCTCATCTCGGAAGAAGCAGTGTTGCATGAGTGGTATAAAGGCTTGCGTGACTATTCCTGCTCCCCATTGACTACTCTGGAAATCGATCGCATCGAAGCTCTCTTAGCCCCGAGTTGGGAGACAAGGCAAAGAAACGGTTACTTGTCAGAGATTTTCAAACAAAAAGTCAGAATTGAATTGACGACGTATCATTACCTGTGAAAAAAAAACAAACAACAAAAGAAACGAATGGATACCTGGGAACTTTATTACCTTTTGAACAACAGTTCGTACACTGCTTCTTGGAATCCTGTTGTGTGCGCTAAAGATGAACTATCTCATCGCAAACCTCAAGACCATCAAGCTTATGTCATCAACACGGACGACAGTCATCTCCCAGGAACTCACTGGGTAGCCGTTTACTTCCCTAATGTGGAGTATTTTGATTCGTATGGATTACCCTCTTTGGAAGACGACATCATCGACTTTATGAAAAGATATGTCCAGACGACACGATTCAATAATGTGAAATTACAAGGCACAGGTTCCATGGTGTGTGGACAATATTGTGTGTATTTTCTTCATCAACGCAGTCTTGGAAGTCCGTTAGAACATTTAGTAACTAATTTTGATAGTAACTCTTCTAGATACGTTGAGAAAGTAGATCGATGGTTTTGTGACAGTTATGGATATCTTTTGTCTTTAGCTAGGAAACGTAGTGTACATCAATGGCCTCATGACTTCCATCAGTGGAAATCTAACTTAACTTCACAACGTTGTCAACCTTGTCAAAAATAATTTGTTTGATGTTATTGTAAGTTGTTAGTTGTTAGTTGTTTTTTGAATAAAAAATGTCGTGTTTTGAGAAAAAAATGTGTCTGTCGTTTGTTTTCCGAAAAACACTGTGAATATATGTTCTTGCACTTCTCTCTATCCCTCACCATGACATGAGCTATATAGCGTTCCGACTCAACAAAAATCTAGTAGGGATGTTTTCTATCGCGTCCGCGTTTGAACCATATAAATCGAGGCAGTCTCCAGTCTGCCCATCCATGGTTTACTCGTCTACCTATAAACAAGTCTTCCAGACTAGCCAAGCTGAACGAAGCTTACGTCAATTTACATCGTGTCAGGCTAAACCTGATACCGAAGCCTGAAGAGATAGAGAATGTGAGGATGTTAGCAATAGCCCAAGACCTGTTAGAAGGGGTCTTCAGAGAAGAAATCAAGAAAGAAGAAGAAGAATGGACAGAGAAGTACAGACTTCAGAAGCAGAGAGAACAGCAACAACAGCAGCAGCAGCAAGAACCAGACAGAGGTTTTGTTGATTGTCGTGTGGACACCAAAGAGTTCTCCTTCTCTTTCCGCAGAAGCAGGCCTTATCCTGTAGGAAAGTCTGCCGCCAGACGAGGACGCAATCTTAGACAGTAAAGAAGATTGCCATCACTCCCCGTCAACAAAAACAGCCCTTCTCAGGGCTAACCAGATCTCTAGAAAAGAAACATTATTCAAGTGGCCAATTCGTGTGAATGTAGAGTAGTGTGACTATAAACACTCACTCCTTTACTGTTGTGTGTTTGTGTGTGTGTTTACGTTCGTGTACGTTTGTGTGGATAGTAGATATGGGTGTTTTTCTGCTCTTCCCGTTTGTGTGAATAGTATAGTGTGTGTTATATGCGTTCGCGTACGTTTGTGTGGATATTAAGTATGGTGTGTTTATGCGTTCTCGTCCGTTTGTGTGGATAGTATATGTGGTGTGTTTTATGCGTTCTCGTACGTTTGTGTGAATAGTAAGTATGGTGTGTTTTATGCGTTCGCGTTCGTTTACGTGAATAGTATATGTGGTGTGTTTTATGCGTTTCCGTACGTTTGTGTGGATAGTAAGTATGGTGTGTTTTTATGCGTTCCCGTACGTTTGTGTGGATAGTAGGTATGGTGTGTTTTATGCGTTCGCGTACGTTTATGTGTATAGTAAGTTCAGAGCCACTCCACTACCTCGAAAAAATTTATTCTTTCTCGCCTAAAAAAATTTTTAGCTGTTGTATAACTTATGTTTAACTCCCAAAAACATTATTCTCTTACCTAAATTTTTTTTAGTCGGTTGTATAATTTGGGTAGGATAGATTGATGTTCATCAATCTATGGAAACGAAAGCGAATGCATAAAACATACTATACTATCCACAGACACGAACACGAATGCATAAAACATTATATAGAAATGAAACAGGTGACACGAACGCGAATGCATAAAACATACTACACTATCCACTGACACGGAAGCGAATGCATAAAACATACTATATCTGCTATCCACAGACACGAACGCGAAAGCATAAAACATACTATAGTATCCACAGACACGAACGAGAATGCATCAAACATTGTATTGAAATGAAACAGGTGACACGAATGCGAATGCATAAAACATACTATATCTACTACCCACAGACACGAACGCGAATGCATAAAACTTTGTATAGAAATGAAACAGGTGACACGAACGCGAATGCATAAAACATTATACTATCCACTGACACGAACGCATAAAACTTTGTATAGAAATGAAACAGGTGGCATGTAGTCATGGTACTTGCTACATTGTTGCAAGTGACCAGTACCGTGAGATCATCCCACCTGTTCCATTCCTATTGTCGCTATACAAAATTCCCATTGTCCCTATATCGTCCCAGGGTGTGCCATTTATCCCTATAAATCTTGTCCACATATCGTCCCAGGGAGGTCCATAATATATTTTCCCATTGTCTCTTTATCGTCCCCATTAACTACTATTAAGATTTTATTTTGGAAACATTTGGAGCCTTCCGGAAGGACACTTTCCATCAGGTAAATTTTTTTTTTTTTTTTTATATATAGAAAATGCTAATGGTGACCTGAGGTCAGGTAGAGGACCATATAATCTTATTTTTCTAAAAATGATTTATTCGTATCTTAAGATCTTACCAGAATCAATTGTATTATTGATGTGACCAGTGATTCGTTTGGGCTGGAATTTATTTATTCAAATTATTTAATTCAACTTATTCTTCTCTGGAAATACAAAGTGCTCTTCACAAATAACATTCCTGGAAATAGAGACTTGAATTTATAGTGAAATTTCAAATAAGGTTATATTCTTGGATTGTATTATTGTGATTCAACATACTTTTGGCACATCACCACTACACAGGCCACCATAGACACCTCAACACTTTCAGCGTTGGATTTAATTTTTATTTCCACGTACGTTTATTCAGAACTTTAATTATTATGACTTGTATCTGTAATTCTGTGATTATTTGGGATTTAATTCGCAATACCTTAAGATCTATTTAATTTATACATTTTACACTTTGTATTCTAGTGAAATAAATTATTTGTTGAATTTGACAAAACTTGTTGTTTTTCACTCTTTTCTATTACTTGTTTTAAGAGCATAGAGTCGCAGTTATATTTATATATATATATATATATATATATATATATATATATATATATATATATATATATATATATATATATATATATATATATATATATGCTTTATGCGAAGATTTAATCTCTACATAGTTAACAAGGTTTGTTCCAGTACAATGACCCTCAGAAGTCCCAGATGTAAAATGTAGCTTTAAATTGTCAAAAAAAAAAAGGTGAAGCACTGTTAAACTTAAGTAGGCAAGTCACGCAGCAGTTAAATGGCATCTAAAGTGAAGGAAAACGTGTGTACTTAAGCACTTCTCAATCAGAACGACAAATTCCTATAAATTCTTTATTAGAATATTCAAAAAGACTTGTTCTACATGAAAAATGGGGATATCAGTGTATGTACCTCTTGATTCAGAGGAATTATCGTTCACGTCCAGCTTGCATATTACACGCTTACCATTATAACTTTCTTATTAATTATCGTCACGAAATGTTTAATGTCGAGCTTTACAAGGCTGAGTTTCCATGGTAATCGATATTCCGCAGCAAGTTCTTTATCAAATGAAAAAACTAAACAAACACAATTACTCTTCCAGAGTGATCTATTTAGAGAGGTAATGTGCAAGCATTAGTCATAGGAATAAGATAGATTTAGTTTATTCCTTCAATTAACAACCTACAGAATAGTCTAATGTCATTATTAAGACTCAAAACCGGTGAGAAAATAATGGAACATGTCACATTCTATGGTACAAGTCACACGGGTCATGTAGGCATTCAACACCGATTATTTCAGTAATGTGTGTCATTTTTTAAAATTTGATTCTACACACCTTTACACGACAAGTGTTCACTTCATTTGGATTCGTATACATCCATAATCCTTTGGATGGTCATTATTTAGATGCTCCGATAGGTGCATACAGCAAAATCAATGTTAAAGTACGTAGGCATTTTTGGACGAAATGAACCTGAAAGGTGTGATCCAGTACAATCTAGATTAAATGTCGACACATGATGACACAATGAAAGCTACGCATATTGATAAACAAATTCGAACTACCCTTGATTGTGACGATTCCAGTCAACGCGTTCTTATTTTGACCCAAGTTTAGCACATGGCCACCACTGTAGAAGTCCATAGCGATAGATAATTTTCGTCTGAAAGTTTCTTGGTGACAGTTAAGGTACAGAGCATTCAGTAACCAGGATTGAATAGACCTCGACACAACCTACACAGCATACGGTATGAAGATTAGAGCCGAAAAAACCAAACTGATAACAAATAACACCAATGGCATCAGTGCAGAAATGAGGGGCAGTGGACAGAAGTTGGGAAGAGTCACAAGCTTCAAGTACTTGGAATCAATTATCACAGATGAGGGCTCCAAACCAGAACTACTTTGCAGGATTGTCCAGACAACAGCAGCAATAACAAGGTTGAGACCAATATGGAAAGATACCAACATTGCTCTTGGCACCAAAATAAGGCTGATGCGCTCGATTATTATATCCATTTTTCTGTATGCTTGTGAAACATGGACGCTCACATCAGATCTACAAAGAAGGATTCAAACCTTCGAAATGAGATGCTACCGCAAGATCTTGGGCATCTCATACATTGACCATGTAATCAACAAAGAGGTCCATAACAGGATCTAACGAGCCATCTGATCCTATGAAGACCTTTTGACCACTGTAAAGAAGCGCAAACTGAAGTGGTACGGTCGTGTCTGAAGATCATCTGGACTGGCAAAAACAATCTTGCAAGGCACATTGCGAGGGTGCAGAAGAAGAGGCAGACGGAAAAGAGGTGGGAAGACAACATTAAGGAGTGGACTGGCATGGGATTTGGAGATTCCCAAAGGACAGTAGGGAACAGGGAAAGATGGAGAGAATTGGTTGTAAAGTCAACTGCGGTGCTCCAATGACCTCTTGGGTTAAGGGATTGATGATGATGATGATGAATAGACTTTGGTTAAAGAAAATTAGTGTTAAATTTTAAAAGAACAACTTATATTTAATTTAAAATGAGTGAATGCTCATACATGACCCGTGTGACTTTTTTTTTTTTTTATAATGATTTATAATTTTAAGAAGTATAATCGATCACAAAAATAGTTCCAGAGTATATTATATTTTTTGGAACTACGTACACAGCTCATGTTACAAAATACCACAGTACTACTTAAATATAGTATATGTAAAATTTGTCTGTCTGTCTGATTGCCTTACACATATAAATTTTTATACACTATGAATATAAGCTTAATACATCTTTCGCCTGGCATACTTGTTAACTAATATTTGAACACACTATAAATCGATTTATTTCCAATAAAAGACATAACACTGTATATTATTGCATTATAGCAATATGCCAAAGGATAGTCCTAGAATGTAAGACATCGACTCCGATATTTATGTTTTGGGGGTCGACCCCAAAACACCAATACACGTATTAGGGTCGATGTCTTCCATTGTAGGACTAACCAACTGATAGACTGTCGAGCTATATGATCAACATATTTATGGACCAGGCTAAAGTTACTATTGGATAGGGTCTGGGAACCAGGCTAAATGAGTGAGCCGGGTGATTTTCTGCGGACCTACTGTGCATTCTTTTCCGATTTCCGGATTTCTTTGACTTAACTCTGCAAACGATATTTTCACATTTACCTGACGAGTGACAGAAAAGTAGACCGTCAAGATGATGGAATTAAATCTAACCCGCGTGGACTATACGCAGGTAATTGATAATTGGTATCAAGGTGTCAATTATTACAGAACTATTTTGTTAATGCAGGTTAGAACATAATGACTACTGCAATAAAATATCTCAATTGGAAATTATTCTCTTTAATTTTAAATATCCGTTAGTTTAAACTGCTACTTAGGGCCTATACGTGATGAGTAATTTGAACGCATCAAAGCACCGTAAAATCAGTCAGTAAGATAATTTCGAGGAAGACTATTAATTAGGATTAATATTTATGGTAGGTTCCTGTGATATCGTGGGTTCTATGGTATCGTGGTATTTGAAGTTTCGTTGTTTTGTTTCTGTATTGCGCCAACTATGGTGTACTTATCTTATATACACGACAGGACCATTAATTACTAGTTCTGCACCACCAGCTGATTTCAGAAAAATATTGGGATTGCTGGCTAGTACACAATTGTAAAAAATGTACCCTTTAATATCACTTTCCAAACATGGCCATACCCCATGCTCTCAAAAAGAATCTATCTTCTTAAAATCGATATCACTGTAACAGATTGGTTAACCTGTCTGTCGTTTGATATATCCATCAATGTTATGTAATTGCTAGATCACATGATCATTGTCGTGAGCAAAGACATAAATATATGGTAGCAAATAAGAGTCAAAATGTGTAGAATGGATGGTGTGGTTTTCTGTTGGCTTTTGCAGTTGACAGTATTGACTTTAAAACTTTGTTGTTCACAGTTTATTGCTTTTCATTGGAACATCTGGAGTAGTTTAAACAGTGTGGTTAAGATGTCTTTCATGCTTGTGAAACTAACAATCCTGGCACTATCCCCCATCACAGGAAGTTACAGATGCAATGCTTTAATTCTCATATAGGTTTCTGTTGTTGGAGGGCACAGGTGGCAGAAAGAGAGCTATGGAAGTATCATCCATTTTTCCAGTTGATTTTCACCTTGTGCAACATAAACATCAAGTTCCCAACATTAGGACATTATATATGCCACCATAAAAATATATTTTCAGTATTACCACAGTATCAGAGTAAGTCCCCTTGCATAACCTGGAATCAACATGGTGTCTTTTTATATATCATTTCCCACAGTTATATGCTTTAAACAGGAAATTAAGTACAGTTTAATACAGAGCAAAGAACAAAAACATAGACATATGTAATATCTTGAAGGTCAGTGTTTTATTTACTTATTCGCTTATCGTGTACTTGCAAATATTCTGGAGAGAGAAATAGGCTGACTGAGATGCAGGACAAAATTGTATAAAACATACTTCAGGCACATTGGGAAGCTTATAGGAAGGGAGTCATATTCCACTGGGGTGAATGAGGGAGGGAGCCTTCCCCAGAATAATTTTGTATCACGTGATAGTAGCCAGTCATGGGTCAGATAAAATCATGAGGTTTGAAAGGTTGCCTTAAGCATTAGAAATTAATCAGCAATGATGATAAACTGACTAAATATTAGACATTGTCATAGGTACTATCTATTGAGCTACCTCAAACACATACTTCACATATTCACAGACAGTGATGTAGCATTTTTGAGACATCAAAAGTGTGTTTTGAGGTCCAAAGGGGGTTCAGTATATGTGGCCCAAAATATCTTTATCAATACAAATCATTGGTATAAACATGAAATTGTGCCTATTATTGTCGTTAATCTTTTCATGGTTAAAATCATTCTGAAAAGCATGGGTTGATTATTGTAGATAGTTTTCACAGATTTATGTTTTTGTATTGTGTTTAACATCCTTTTACAGCACATGATATGCTATACTTGGTGGCCAGTATAACTGGTGGAGGAAGAACCTGTGAAAACCCCATTAAGAACCACTGACCCATGGGAAGCTACTGCCAAGCATTCTCACATACAAACATTGGCAGAGCCCAAGACTTGGGCCCACATGAGCATAGGTGGGATGGTAATGATTGGTAAAGGCAAGTGCTTTAGACACGAGCAGAGGTGGGATGATAGTGATTGGTAAAGGTGGGCACTTTTGACCACTTGGCCGGGGGGGGGGGGCCCAAAAAATTAAGATAACGAATAATAATAAAGACAACTAACCTAGATGTTCCATTCAGCAAGTTAAATATGTTCTGGCTTTTCCTGTGTTACATACAGGTGGTGTTGCTGTGTTGACAGCTACATTTCAAAGTGGCTAATATCAGTACTGTGTTTGCAATATGTGCAAAAGAATAAATATCCCCCCCCCCTTTTTTTGCTGCTGTTCTTTACAAAGTCAGATTCCATTAACCAAGAGTTCTGAAATTTAGTTTTGCTGGGCTTTGCTCACTTTGCTGATGGCTCAGTTTTCCTGAATCACAGCTGCATTTTGAAAAATTGCCTTAAAAATGAATCACACTTGGGTACTATTCCATCTACTGAAATAATCATGTTTTGCATGTTATATATGGTGTAAATCTGACTTTAGAGTAACAACTGCTGCTGTTCATGAACTTGCCAATAATTTTTTAATAACTTTTGTTTTTCAACATGCATCCCTTTGATTCTAACAAAATGGTGTGTTCCACATTGTGTGCTTTTCCTATGCAGATTAGCTTAATGGGCTCTCCCATACCATTATACCCCATAGCTGTGTGAATGGACTGAAGATTATACCACCTAAACTGTTAAGTAATATGTGAAGTGGTGGTTGTTTATCTCTGATTGGCTTACATTTTAGTTGTCTCTTTGACAGTTAGCCGAATAAACTGTCCCAAAGATAGTTTTACATGAGCTCAAAGCAAGACTTTATTTGTGTATTCGTATTCCATGTTACAGGCATATATCACAGTGGTCATGAAATTCCACCCAAGATTACTGAAACTCATGTATTTCAAAACACTACCATGTCATGGTGCTTTGGAGTAAAAAAAAAAATAGTCTTTTTAGTGTGACATGTGGTGTCATTGCAGATTTGCAAACATAATACATACATCAACTCAGTGTTCAGATAATTTTTAAAAATGTTTTGATATGTCTGTAAAACTGAGATGTGGAAAAAAGATTAAAATATCAAGAACATACCACATGATATGACAGTGTTGGTAGGTCTTCAATATATGTGTAAAGGCAAGCCATGCTTACAATGATAGTTGTAACCAAACTTTATGTAGGATTCTGAGACCAAGACTCCTGGGCTTGGAGCCAGCTGAAAAAAAGTGAGGGGCCATGTGATAAAGAATCCATGAGAAAGACATTTACTGCATGATATCAGTCAACTAAACTGAAAAACCAAAGAAGGAATAAGAGACACAGCTATACAAGTGTCAACACAATTTATTATATTTTCAACTGATATACATTTTTGTGTGCATGCATGTGTGTGTGCACACATACCAAGTCTCCCTGATGGTCCGGTAGTCTTTTGATTTTGGCCCCAATCTTTTGATCTACCAATTTGCCAGCAAAGATGCATAGAAATCACAAATCTGCTGAGCATAGGTATTTCAAGCTGACACAACACCTGCCAAGCATTGGTGTTACCAGTAAAACAACACCTGCCAAGTATAGGTATTTCCAGGTAAAACAACATTCAGTACACTGTTTACAACTATTTACGACTATCACAATCTGTCAGTCAAGTTGTTATCGACCTAACAACTAATCAAATCTTGGCTTGCGACATGCACTGATGCATTTATTGTACATACATAAGTTGTTTTCCTCTTCAATATTTCAATATTGACTAACGTGTTGTGTATAACAGACTGCAGTCAACTATTTGGAAATGAACAAATGCAATGGATTTTAAAGGAAAATACACCATTTAAAAAAAAGAAATACAGTTCAAGTTAACAGTGCTTGGATAGATGAATTTAAATATGTGAAGGGTATTGGAAAGGGAAAAAGCTTGGTGAACTGCACAACTTGCAACACAAATTTGAACATTTCTAGTGGTGGAAAAAATGACCCTACAGGGCACTTTAGAAGTATGCAGCATATAGCAAATGAGAAATCAGCACATGATGTGCCTAAAGTGATGCCAGCGCATCATCATCAGTGGACAGAGTAACTAAGGCAGAGTTTCTGTTTGCTAATTTTGTAATGGAGCATAATTTACTATTATTGGTTGTTGATCATTTCTGTGAGCTTTGCAAGGTTATGTTTCCTGACTTGCATATTGCTCAGAAATTTCACTGCAAAAGATCTAATGTCAGAAACTCTGTTAACGATGCACTTGGTCCCATGTAAGACAATCAGATAACTTTACTATGTAAGGAAAACCCTTTCTCAGTGATGATGGATGAGTCTAATGACATCAGTGATGAAAAGTGTGTAACAGTTCTTGTAAGGGTGTTTGACACTGACATTTGCAGAGTGACAACTTCATTCTTGCCTATGCCCATTTGCAATATTGGAACTAGTGAAAACCTTTTCAGCTGTCTTCAGGAAGTCATAAGAGACTGACAGATCCCATGGAAGAACCTGGTAGGGTTAAGCAGTGAAAGTGCCAATGTAATGTTGGCAAGAAAAATCCTATCCTCTCCATATTTCATGAACAGCAACCAAATGTAATCAGCCTTGGGTGTATCTGCCATCTGGCCAATACCTCCACACAGTATGGTATGAAGAAACTGGCCATCCCAGTTGAGGAAATTCTGGTCGACACCTACTGTCACTTCAATTACAGTTCCAAGCATACAGCTGTGTATAAGAATTCCTGAGTTGACTAAAACCAAGGAGTACAAACTGGTCAAGCATAGGTGGTTGTCTCTCCAGACATGCATTGCATGCTTCTTTGCAGAGTGGCCAGCTCTTTAGTCCTATTTCCACAGCCACTAAGACGTTGAGAAGATGGGAAGCTGAGAACCATAAAAACCCAGAGATGACATGGATTTACTACTTTCTTCTGTACATTATGGAGCCACTGAATGATATTAACACCAGTATTCCAGGCTGGTGAAGCACTGGTGGGATACCTCCGTTTGGTGATGAAACAAATTCTATAGAAATTCATGGGAAAGTTTGTAAAGACTAGTGTTATAACTGTATCAGCCAGCATTACAGAGGTCAACTTTATGTCACCAGAAAACCAGCATGACAGTTCTTTCTTAGCAGTAGATATGGAAGCCAGGCATTTCATTGACAGCAACCCAGACGACATTTCTCCATCCCAGCTTAGATGCTTCAGGACTGTAAGGTCCTTTTTATGAGGAATTGCATCAAAGTTAATAGCCAAGTTTCATGACCAGGCCCTGAAGGCCCTTAGCTACCTGAATCCTGAGAGGAGATCTGAAATTTCTGTTGAAGCTGTGCTTCAGCAGACAATTTAGCACTGACCTCTAACCTCTGTCTGTATTGGTTCTAGTCGCAGGCTCAGCTAATGTGGGCATGCGAGAAAGCTTGCTAGTAGCTTCCTGTAGACCGTTGGTTCTTCCAGAGGATTTTCATGGGTTCTTCCTTCGCTAGATATACTGGCCTCATGTATAGCCTATCATGTGCTGAAATAGTATTACCACAAAACCACAACCACCTTTGTGCATTATGATATGGCAGGTCAGGATTGTTCTTGTTTGCAATTTGACATGACTGATATGCAAGAATATATGGTAGATCTGAATGTTCCTTCTTGTGACATAATTTAAACCTATTTTCATCAAAATATTCATGATTGATTCATTTATTGAGTATTTTGACTAGGAAATTAAAACTCTGACAAACTGAAAAATTGGTTTACATATGCAGTACTTCACATTGCAATAAAAAAACTTAATGGGTCTCATGGTGGGAATAAAATTACAGCAAATAGGATTTTTCAGTTCAGAATAGGTACAGTGTACTTCCATGAAAACAGTACTCACAAACTTTACATAAGGCATTCCTCCAAAGTCAAAAGTCAAAGCTGGATAAACAGCTGGAATTTTTAGTTGTTGTTGTTGTTGTTGTGGGGCTTAACGCCATTTTTCAGCACACGATAGGCTATACATGGCGGCCAGTATTAATGGTGGAGGAAGAAACCAGGAAATCCCCGGAAAGAACCACCGACCCACGAGAAGCTACTGGCAAGCTTTCTCACATATCCACATTCACCGAATCCTAGACTCGAACCCACGCAGACAGAGGTGAGATGGTAGTGATCCGTAATGGAGAGCGCTTTAGACCACTCGGCCACTGGAATTTTTAGTAAAACACAAGCAGGAAAATAAATAAAAATTTAAAATTTCATGTAGATACTTAATACTCATATTAATATTATTATTATTATTATTATTATTATTATTATTATTATTAGCCAATATGTAAAACAATACAAGTATTATGAATATAATAAACATAATAAATTAATGGTAACTATGTTATTAAGGGTATATGCTTCCAAATGTAAATATGCTTATTGTTGTTTACTATACTTTATGAAAATATTTAGAACTAAAATAACTTTATGATTTAGAACATTTTCTTTGTCTCCAAATGTAGTAAAATGTAAATTAACTCTGAGAGAGCTCAAGATAGGCTGAAATTGCTTGCTCATTCCTCTTTATATCTTGTTCGATTTTAAGTACTTTCCACAATGACTTCTGTAAATAAGTACTGTTTAAATCAACCCTGTTGTTTAGCTTTCATGGTCATGTACATGGTTTGTAACCCATGTATTCTCATCAAGATTGCTTGATAATATATAAGTCAACTTATAAATAAAGGAATAAATGAAAGGTATGTACACCTTTTAGAAGGTCAATCTAAACAGATGAAGGAATTAAACCTTAAAAGTATATGCATTATTATGTCTGTTAAAACTGATTATTAAAGTGTGAGAACTGTGATTTTTTTGTGGAGTTTTGGAGACCAAAGTCTGCTTTTGTGAAAATGTCTCCTGGTGGCACTTGAATTCAGTTTTCAGTTATACGTTAAAACATTTCAAGACCAAAACCTCAGCAAATGGAAATTCACTTGAAACTGATATAGTTTTTAGATACCAGATTTCCCATATTTCAATAAAATTCATTCAGGACGTGAAGCTTCCTAAACAACCACCATACCATATGTACTCGCTTATGCATCCAACTGCAACTGCAGAGATCCTGATTTGGGGTCACATAATGCATGGCCAAATCTGGGTCTGTGCAGTTTGTTAGGAGTAATAACTGGAACAAACAGCATAGACCCTGATATGCAAATGCATTATGCTCTTGCAGATCTGGATCTTTGTTGTTTGCAATATGACTTGACTTATAAGACTTATAAGCAAGTATATATGGTAATTTTAGTTTTGGTTCCAAGGGCTTTGTGTTGGGAGGTTTCCCAGTACTTAAAATCTTTTCAATGATATCTTGCTTATCAGTAGCATGGCCAGGCTAAAATTATTTATATGATATCTTGCTTATCAGTAGCATGGCCAGGCTAAAATTATTTCTGTGATATCTTGCTTATCAGTAGCATGGCCAGGCTAAAATTATTTCTGTGATATCTTGCTTATTGGTAGCATGGCCAGGCTAAAATTATTTCTTTGATATCTTGCTTATTGGTAGTATGGCTAGGCTAAAATTATTTCTATCATATCTTGCTTATTTGTAGCATGGCCAGACTAAATGATTTCTATCATATCTTGCGTATTTGTAGCATGGCCAGACTAAATGATTTCTATCATATCTTGCTTATTTGTAGCATGGCCAGACTAAATTATTTCTATCATATCTTGCTTATTTGTAGCATGGCCAGACTAAAATTACTTTTATGATTTGATTGTAAACCTGCTATGGAGAAATTTGTTAAAGTTTATTTAAGAAAAAAGTGAATGTAGTATGCTGTGTTATCTAAAGATGAAATGAAAAAAGTGAATGGAGTATGGTCATTTGTTTCTTCTTCCAATGTCTTGGAGAATTGATTGATTTGAAATGGAATTAAGCTAATTAAATAAATTAATGTAGAAAAGAATGTGTACGTTATTGTTTGATTCCTTCTTTCTTCCTGCACACAAAAGTAATGAATGGCAATGTAGAGGCATTGAGAATTGTTATAATTGTAACATGACAATTACAATTCTCACAATTTCAGTTGCCTTAATTTTTCATTTGTTTATTATAATACTAAACATTTTACGCTGAATGATCATTAGCAATATATGAGACACACACACACACACACACACATATATATATATATATATATATATATATATATATATATATATATATATATATTGGTGACACAACAATAAATTCATATTGTTATAAATTATTGCACAAGGTAAAAAAACCCCTATCATTATTGGGACTGCAAGTTGTAGTTCTAGGACTGCAACATTTTTAAAGGAAGCAGTCAGGGACTGCAACTTTGAGAATCCTGTGGAGAACCATGGCTGTCGATTTCAGGGTTAAATTTCAAGATTACTGAAGAGAGAAAAATGGTTTCTGCTAAATAACTTTGCTTCCTCACCAGCTTCAGTTACCAAACTAAGTGGGTGGCTTGCGCTTGTGGCAAGAAAGAAGCCCATTGGTTTAGGAGTCTGGGCTCAAGGTGACTGCAACTCAGAGAAGACAAATGTTATCTGTACCATATCAATAATTCTACATCACAGGCCTGGACCAAACTTTGTAGATGATTTGCTCTTGGGATAAGAAAGAACCCCATTAATTCTGGTCTCCAAAGGTTAAGGTCACTGTAACTGAAAGAAAAAAAATGAACAAAGATTACACTTCTTGACCACGGACCTTCACCAACATTGGTTGGTGACCTACACATGTAGTGAGAAAGAAGCCAGTTGATTTGGGGTCAAACAGTCAAAGGTCAAGGTTGTTCCAACTGATGGAAGATGTTTTTGCATAATATCTTTATTACATTCAACAGAGTTAATGGAGGGCTTGAAATTACAATATGGAAGAGGCATATTGATTTTGGGGTCAAAAAGTCAAAAGCAGTTGTACTCAAAGAAAAAATGGGAATTTCAGAATAACTTCAGTTCTAGAGTGTGCTCTTTACACAAACTTTGTGGATCACTTACACTTTTGGCAATAAAGAAACCTATAGATCTGGGGCATGAAAGTTAAAGGTAATGGTCATGGTAAGTCTAAGAAGAAAAAAATCATTTTTTTGCAAATTAAGTTTAACTCAAGATCACATACTTTGAGCAAGTGTACAGGTCATGGAGACCTTTTGGTTATTATTGTCCAGAGTCAGCCGTACACGACTATCAAAAATGAGTGGGCATATGTGTGGTACTTTTGGTGAAAATGACAAAAATGTGTGGTAACATGAGCTTTTGATCTTGTTGTGCTGATACCTTTTTAGCTTTATGATACTCATATTGAAGACATTGCTTTGGCTTGCATCTAATAGTTAAATATTTCAGGCAAGACTCCTATAAACACAGTGGTTGTTGATTTCATCCAAGTAAGAGAGGGTTCTCATAAAAATAACTGCCTCAGAAATTAGCAGCATTATTTACCTCGTACACCTTGTATATTTCTGTTTCAGGTTGGTGTTACATCCAAGAAGTCAATGAGATTGTTGCCTACTTCAGGAAAGGTACAGAAGGTAGGCTATTGCTTTAGGAGTTCCAAGTTTTCTCTAATCTTGATATAAAATTTCCATGAATTGTTTTTGAAAGGTCAAGGTCAGTGCTGCTAAGGTTATATTTTATTTTTATACTTAAAATAATGACAGTTTCAAGCTGAAATAGAGATCCTTTTCAGTCTCAGCTGGAATTATATGTTTTATGTGTATTTTATTACACCATGTTAGTTTTGCTCCACTTAAATGTGTTTGATCTTTCGCATTCCACAACATAATGTACAAGAGTTATAGCCCCTGATTGTTCATCCACATGATATTTGTTTCTGTAGCATTATTTTACCATGGATTTCAGCAGAATTTTGGTGTGTTACTGTTAATTGATAAGACCTTGAATTAATTTTATTTCTAGTATTCTACATCGTCATTTAGGGGGGTTGTAACCCCTGAATGAGTTGTAACCGCTGAATGCACTGATCATTAATTGCTCTAGTGTTCTTTGCATTGTGATGTCAGAATACATCATTGATCTTTTTACATAAATTATGGGTTTCTGTTGACATACAGTGTTAGAATTTCCTCAAGGAATCTTTGCAAAATGGTGCAAGGTTTATTCTAGAACTGAATATTATGGGGAGAAATTCCTGAATCAATTTGAAAAAGGAGGGATATTTCTGAATATTTGATGGATTTATTGTCAAAATAAATATAGGGGTTAAAAATATAAGATTATTTTGGCCCATGTTGTTGATAATTTGGCATGATATGTTAGACATTGATGAGAATCCAAATCATATTTACTAGAATAGACTCAGTTTGGTAATAACATGTATTTTGTTATCTGTAGCCCTAAATTTACCTATTTGTTATGAAAGTCATGAAGGTTAACCTTAATCCTAAAGCAATCAATTATATTTATAGAACATATTGATCACATTGTAATAGAACATATTGATCACATTGTAATAGAACATATTCATCACAATGTAATAGAACATATTTATCACAATGTAATAGAACATATTCTTCACAGTGTAATGGAACATATTCATCACAATGTAATAGAACATATTCATAGAACATATTAATCACAATGTAATAGAACATATTCATCACAGTGTAATAGAACATATTCATCACAGTGTAATAGAACATATTCATCACAGTGTAATAGAACATATTCATCACAGTGTAATAGAACATATTCATCACAGTGTAATAGAACATATTCATCACAGTGTAATAGAACATATTCATCACAATGTAATAGAACATATTTATCACAGTGTAATATAACATACTGATCACAGTGTAATAGAACATATTGATCACTGTAATAGAACATATTGATCACAGTGTAATAGAACATACTGATAACAGTGTAATAGAACATATTGATCACAGTGTAATAGAACTTATTATATGCTCATTTTTTTCTCCATTAACTTTACATTGTCAGAATCGTGTAATATTTTGCGATACTGAACTCCTCGCGCTCAATTCATACTACATTCACACGAATAAAGGAACTACTTTCTATTGTAAACAAACAATTTGTTTCTGAATGAACTAAAGCAGATGTTTAGTGGACTGACACATACAAACTGCTTTGGCACATTCTGCGCTAACTTTTTTGATACAATGTTTCATATTTAGGTTAGCTATAGACGCCAGACAGGGTCCTTACAATAACATGCAAATTATAAGACATAAACTGTCTTCTTTAGCGGTTAATAAAATGGGCAAAAATATACTTACAATTTTACATCCTGAATTTCCTCAAAATGTACTTTAATAGTTCTGCAAATCCGAATTACATGAGCCATGTCATGGGTTCTCAAGCTTGATTACACATTTCGAAATAGTACTGTAATTTCGAGTTTATTCCAAGTGCAGTTACATCCTCCTTACTGCACTCAAAATGAAATAAACATTAAATTCCACAGCGTCTTTTCGATAATTGCAATTGAAAGACTTCATATTTTTCCCACATTATGATCTGAATCATTCAATGACAGAACAGAAACACGCACACCAATGTCAATACACTTCCATACGATTAAATTGGCAGACGCTGCTGGAATCCGATGTAAGTTACTTCATGTAGATAAATCCAGATCATAATCACGAAATTGTGTCGAATCGACAAAAATACCAAAACGTATTCTTTCCAGATCAAATTGAAAAGTTGTTGCAATGCGCATTCATTAACAATATTACTCCAGATTTCAATTTTAAGTAGACCAAACGCCATTTTCTTTTGAAACTTACGTCTAGCGCGCGAAAAACTTCAAATTTGTCTGGGCGGAGTTACATGTGCATTAATAATGTTGTTGTGTAATGATGCAGCTACGCTTGTGTATTTAGTTTGGAATACGGCATACATTCAGTTACCTTGTTTCTTGTAGTGTATTTTTGTTTATATATTTAAGCCTTGGGTAGAATAAGAAAATGAGCATAAAATAAAAAGGTTACTGCATTTGTATGGGAAAATATGAACACGTTTTGTCGGATGGATATACTGCACTCCCAAGGTCGTGCAGTATAACCATCCGAAAAACTCATTCATATTTTCCCATACAAATGCAGTAACCTATAAATATTGATCATAATGTCAGTCACTATTTCTTAATGAAGATCCATTAATTGAAAATTAAACTGAACACTTTGTAGCCATTTTGTGTAGAATGTACCAAATTTCAGCTCTGTTAGAAATACAAAATACAGGTTATTGTCTGATTGGTTAATATTACTGTCATTGTGTGTAACATGCACTCGGTTTGGTCATCTTTCAGCATGAATGAAAAACATCTACATTGCAGACATAGAAATTAGCAAACAGTTTTATCTGGTAACCATAATATTTTTCATTTCAGATAGCAATAGCAGACCATGATGGAATGTTACAGCTGTTTGGAATGAAGAAAGGAGACGTTCAGGTTCATAATGAATAGGATTTTAAAAAATTAGATGCTTTGTAAGAGGAGGTATCCATACTATGTTGATTTGTATTACATATATATTTTACGTTAGCCTGTCATTATATCTACGGTATGTTGATATGTATTACATATATATTATGTTAGCCTGTCATTATATCTACAGTATGTTAATATCCATCTACTTCATTAGCCTGTCATTGTATCTACAGTATGTTGATATGTATGTATTACATTAGCCTGTCATAAATCTACAGTATGTTGATATGTACTGTATTTACCATATTTGTAGGGACACCTATTTGTTGGGACACCATAAATTAATTTTAAAAGTAAATTTTTGTGCACTGTATTTTCTGGGACAGATTGTTTTTTCAAGTCGTAAGTTGTGGGACACCTTTAAAATCATTCGAAAATTACATGTCGGAAAATGCACTCCGATTGAAATTGTATTTTAAAAAATATAAAACTGTGTACTTGAGATAAAACTCTTTAATCCACTGCAGCAACATCTCATAAACACAGCCCTTCTCCTGTACACATACGATCCATTCTTTTGGTGCATGAATATTTTTTTAGGTTTCTCATACCGTGAAAAATTGTTAGAGGCAACACATCACCTGAAGCGGAAACTGCAAGGACTAAAGTCAGATTTTTTCAAATCTGCACCAGTCTTGCTAATTCTCACACTTATGACTCCCATCTTATCATGAGTCCATCCAGGAATGCAATCAAAGTACGCTATAATTTCATCCATGTTAATGATCATATTGTCAGCGAAATCATCTGCTTTTCTTCTGGCCTTCACGAATTCATCACATGATTTTATTTTCTCCAAATCTTGAGGCCAACACTGGGTCATCAATGTCTGTGCATGATGCACTATATTGTGTCACTTTAAAAATTTTTCCATTGTTTCATTTTATTTTCAGAATACCAGTGAATACTGGTGAAAATGAACCAATGTTAGCTTCCATATCTCGGCCATCTTTGTATATTCAAAAAACAAAAACAAAAATCAGCACTCTTAAAAGAATCCATAGTCAGCTTCTGAGGTCAGCTTGCTTTGCAATGAAATAACCTTTGTATTGATAGCCTTTAAAAAAAAAATAAGTTTCAGCGTATCCAAAGTTGGCTTCCAAGGTTGGCATGCTTTGTAATAAAAATAGCCTTTGTCTTTGATGTCCTGTCAGTAAGTTCAGAGAAGGAGTTTACTGCTCACTTCCAGTTGTGTTTATTCACCACCCGGGCTTCTGTGTGCTTGGCATCTGTAGTTATAATTATTACAAAGAAGCATTGATGTCTGGGGGTGAATAGTGACAATACATTTGTAACCTGTGCTGGCGAAAAGATTGTCACTTGCACTCAAGTGAATGTGTTTTCAAATAATGATTTTTATTTGTGAGATACTGTCATACAGTAAGCCTAGATATAATACAGTCTTGGTTATTTTGCACCTAACACCATGTCGTGTGTGAATGGCAGTTGTCTTCAATATATCGATTAATTATTTCCCTCGTTTGCAGAATCATCTGCTTCTCTTCTGGCCTTCATGAATTCATCACATGATTTTATTTCTCCAAATATTCTGGGTGATGCTGGGTCATCGATGTCCATGCACGAAGCACTTTATTGTGTCACTTTACAAATTTTTCCATTGTGTCAATTTATTTTCAAAATTCCAGTGAAGGGGAACCAAAGTTAGCTTCCATATCTCAGCCGTCTTTGTATATTCAAAACAAAATCAAAAAAAATCGGAACACTTAAAAGAATCCATAGTTGGTTTAAAATAACCTTTGTATTGATATCCTTTGAAAAAAGAAAAGTAACCAAAGTCAGCTCCTGAGGTCAGCATGCTCTGTAATAAAAATAACCTTTGTCTTTGATATCCTTTGAAAAAAGAAAAGTAACCAAAGTCAGCTCCTGAGGTCAGCATGCTCTGTAATAAAAATAACCTTTGTCTTTGATATCATGTCGGTAAGTTCAAAGAAGGATTTACTGCTCGCTGCCAGTTGTGTTTATTCACCACCCAGCCTTCTATGTGCTTGGCATCTGTAGTAATAATTAATACAAAGAAGCATTAATGTCTGCGGGTAAATAGTAATGTTACCTTTGTAACCAACGCTGGCGGAAAGATTGTCACTTGCATTCAAGTGAATGTGTTTTCAAATAATTATTTTTATTTGTGAGATACTGTCATACAGTAGACCTGGATATAATTCAGTCTTTATTATTTTGCACCTAACACCATGTCATGCGTGAATGACAGTTCTCTTCAAGGTATCGGTTGATTATTTCCCTCTTGTTGACGATTTGGTTGGATCTAGTTTTCAGTTGGATAACATATTCAAACCTTTGAGCACAACCAAACACATGTCAATGAACAACGTGGCATGTGTTATTGGACATAAGCGATACACATTACAGTATTAAAGCCTGCGCTACATATATGGATTTCTTGGATATATTTTATTCTTTAATGCTCATGTTGAAAAAAAAGGAATAAATGATAACAATACAAGGTTAGTTTCTTTCTTTTTGTTGTCAAATAAGCATTTTGTTTATCTATTTTATTGCAACATGCAGTTTGTGGGGGGGGAACACAAATGCAATACAGATTTTTATTTCGTTTCTTAAGTCTTGAGACAAGTGACCTAGGTGAAACAAACTTTCACCATAAGTTCTGGGACAGGAAAATTTTTTATTATTTTATCATGTCCGAATATATAGGGTAAATACGGTATGTATTACATGTATATTATATTAACCTGTCATTATATCTACAGTATGTTGATATGTATTTATTGCATTAGCCTGTCATTATATCTATAGTACCATCTCACCTCTGTCTGCATGGGTTCGAGTCTTGGGCTGGACCAATGTGGGTATGTGAGAAAGCTTGCCAGTAGCTTCTTGTGGGTCAGTGGTTCTTTCTGGGGTTTTCCCAGGTTCTTCCTCCACCATTTATACTGGCTGCCATGTATAGCCTATCCTGTGCTGAAAATGGCGTTAAACCCTACAACAACAGCAACAACAACAATCTATAGTATGTTAATATCCATCTACTTCATTAGCCTGTCATTATATCTACAGTATGTTGATATGTATGTATTACATTAGCCTGTCATTATATCTACTGTATGTTGATATGTATTACATTAGCCTGTCATTATATCTGCAGTATGTTAATATCCATCTACTACATTAGCCTGGCATTATATCTACAGTATGTTAATATCCATCTACTACATTAGCCTGTCATTATATCTACAGTATGTTGATATGTATTACATTAGCCTGTCATATATCTACAGTATGTTGATATGTATGTATTACATTAGCCTGTCATTATATCTACTCTATGTTGATATGTATTACATTAGCCTGTCATTATATCTGCAGTATGTTTGATATGTATATATTGCATTAGCCTGTCATTATATTGACAGTATGTTAATATCTATTTAGTACATTGGCCTGTCATTATATCTACAGTATGTTGATATGTATGTATTACATTAGCCTGTCATTATATCTACAGTATGTTGGTATGTATATATTACTTTAGCCTGTCATTTACAATATGTTCACAGAATCTTTATAATCACACATCTGCTTGTTTATATTTTTGTATTTGGAGTGACTCAAATTTTCTAGAATCTTTTATTGTCAAACTCAGCACTTCAATCAAGGGATGGAAGCCAGCAGAGATCACCTCTAACAAGTTACTTTCTGCTCTATCACAGTGTGGGTGTGTGTGTGTGTGTGTGTGTGTGTGTGTGTGTGTGTTGATTTGACTGTTGTAGCATTCAGTATCAGTATCTCCATCAATTAGGATGAAGTAAGAAATTAGGCCTCCATGACCTTTGATTCAAGATTAAAGACTACACTAGGCATCATCTTTAAGGCCACATCTGCATTAATTTTACTTTATTTTAGACTTGGATGAAACTTTACAACTTAAGAGTTTAATGGCTACAATACAGTGGACAATAATGGAGCATATGTTACACAGTAAAATGCCACCTAACTCCATAATTCATTGGGTTAAATCTTAAGTCTGTCTAATTTCTTTTTAGCATGTTTTCAAGACCTCTACTTCCACCAAACTAGCCAGACTGGAACTTGGGGGACCAGTTGGAGGGGTGCGGGAGAGAATATTTGTGTCATCAGAAGCAGTAGTCAAAGGTTACACAAAGAAAGGGAAGAACTTTCTGACCTTCGACACGAACATGTCAGAGCCCATTCTGTCAGTGTAAGTTAGTCACAGCATGATAACTTGAATTACCATAATCAGAAGTTTTGCATGATTTTTAGCTCACTTGACTGTAATGCCAAGTGAACTTAAGATATCGTCCACCATCGATCATGCATTGTCTGTCTATAACAATAGCTTGTTGCCAATCTGCAAATTTTAGTCAGACTTGGAATATGGGTTTAGGTCATCAAAATCTCAGACAAATTCGAAAATAAGCAAGATCCATACATCTGCTAATTTCATTACCATCCTTGAAGCCAGATTTCTGATATGATTTTGATCTGACCTTGAATATATCCTTATATCATCAAGATCTTGGATGATTGAGATCCATGCATACTAATGAGGTGATCTTGCATTTGATTGGCTGAGCTTAATACTACTTCTGATCCAATTTTGATCAAAATTTAGATCATATTCTTGTCATCAAGATCTTGGATGATTGAGATCAACAAACACTAATGAGGTGATCTTGCATTTGATTGGCTGAGCTTGTTACTACTTTTGATCCAATTTTGATCAAACATAGAATATATTTTTATTATTAAGATCTTGGATGAGTTTGATAATGAGTGAGATGTACTCCTAATAATGATGTGATCTTGCATCTGATTGGTTGAGCATGTTGCCAATCAGGAAGCCAGATTTCTGATCTGATTTTGAGACTTGAAATATGGGCATCAAGCTCTTGGATGGGTCCAATGATGAGCAGGAATCTAGCATAATTATGACATAATCTTGAAGGTGATTAACTGAGCTTTGTACCACTCTGGAAGCCATATTTCTGGTCAAATTTTGATTAGACTGGTAGTATATGCTTATATCTTCAAGATCTTGGACATATTTGATAGTGAGTGTGGATCGATACATAATAAACTTCAAATATTGATTTATACAGTGTATGATCAAGATCTCAAACAAGTATGCTTGACTGAGTTTGTTACTGTTGACTGTATTTCTGATCCAGTTTTGATTAAACTTGGTACATAGGTTTAAATCATCAAAATGAATGAAGAGTACATTTATGAGCAAGATACATTTATATAAATGAGGTGATTTTGCATCTGATTGGTTTGGCATGTCAATACTAGTGACTCTATTTCTGATTGTGTATTTTTAAAACTTAGTAAATAGACTTATATTATAAGGGCATATGGTGTATTTTATTATAAACATTATCAGTGCATATTAATGAGATGATCTTGTATATGACTCACTAAGCTTCTTACTGCATGAGTGAATGTATTTTGGACCCAATTTTAATTTGACTTAGTAACTAAACTAATATCGTAAGATGCTGGATGATTATTATTTTTAGCAAGATCTATGCATATTTATGAGGGAATCTTGCATTTGATTAACCTGTGTCATAAATATTTTGGTTGAGTTTGATTTTGAGTGATATCCATATTTATAATATCATGATGCATCTGATTGGCTGGGCTTGGTAAAATTTGGCAACTATATTTCTGATCAGTTTTTGATCAGACTTGTTAAATAGTCATATATTATCAAAATGATGGGTATTTGATCATGAGCAAGATCTATGCATATTAATGCGATAATTCCAGTATCTGATTAGCTGAGCTTGTTATCACTCTGCAGACCTTATTCTAGTCAGATTTTGCTCTGTCATATGCTTACAGGGTCATGGTCATAGACAGGTTCTATAATAAGTGAGATTTGCACATATCAGTTAAATACCTTTCACATGATTGGCTGGGATTGTTACCTCTGTAGATCTGGAGACAGTATTTATCACACAGTTTTGCTAAAACTTGGTAAATGGGTTTATATCATCAAGCTTTTGGATAAATTCTGTTATGAGCAAGAGACTAATGCATACTAATTAATGCTGTTATGTTTAGAAACATATTTTTCTCAGGATATAGTAAAATAGGTAAAATCAACTTGATATAAAGTTTGAGAGATAGTTTACATGCTAGGTATGTCTTTGGACACAGTATTTTTATGGTCACCAAGCTTTTTAGACCAAAATCATATTTTACTGGCTTGTAATGTTCAGACATCATTTTAAAATAATTTTATGTACCATTGTTTTTTAAACAAATGCAACTGCACAGTGATAAGATACACAAATACATCTTTCAGAAATTGAGGAATAGCTTGCTTGTAACTAGAAATAGCCAGACATGTCATTGTATGTATAATTTTGATTGTTAAAAATTGGAAGATTCATGTTTCACTACTCCTTAGTTTCCTGATACTCATATAGCGAATAACATTATTTTGAAACTAAATTACTAACCAGTGTTGTTTATTGTGTTACAGTTATCAGTACCTGCATCCAGTACCTTCAGTTTCAGGTTCTGGGCTCTCAGTTATGAGAATCTGATCTTTGTCATTTAATGTGTTAGGTTAATTAAACTTGCATCTTGCCTTCATAAGCCTTTAAACAATGTATATTTCACATATATTGAAATGAAGAAACAAAGTGCAACTATAAGCATATGACTTGGACATCAGCACTTAGAGCACCTAAACAAACTTATCCATATTGCAATTACAGGGAAATTTTCAGTATTTTTTACCAGACTTTGCACATGCATGTATATATATAATATGGATTTCAGGTTACAGTCCCTGGGTCATAGTACCTTCATCCCCTGTAATGATCAAGATGTTAGGTTTTGTTAGGGGTTAGGAGACACTGTTATGAGACACTGTTGGTATGGGGTGGGAAAATTGTCATCTGGATTCACTGAATGTGCAGTACTGAGTGTAATTAATGTTTAAACTTTTTTTGTTTGATATAATGTTATCAATTGTGAAAAATATTCAGCTTTTGATTTTATATAATTTAATTCCCACTGCCCTTCACATCTCTCATACCATTAGGTATCTTTCCAGTTAGAACTGTGATGTGATCTTGACCAGCCCTGAAATAACTAATTAGAAATGTCTATTGGAAATATCTCTCTGTTTATGTCTCTGGTTCAAAGGAATCCATGTTGTTATATTTATTTCTGTCTGTCAGGTATGTGGAAGGTGCAGACTTGTTTACCTGCAGTAACTTTGTTTTCAACCACTATCATGACTGTAAGGATGCCAATAGTTTTGTATGTGCAGACAACATCAGTGATGTCATCTGTTTGCCTGCAAACATGGTGGACCTTACACCAGTTTTAGCATGTCAGGACAGAGTTCTGCGAATTATTCAGGTCTGTATTCTATGAGTGTCAAACACTTTACATTTAATTAATCTCTTATTGACCATAGTTTTGTTGTGCAAATGTGCATTTTCTGAAAATTAAGAAGAATGGCAATAAAATAATTTTTCCTTGGTGGAAAAAGACAGAAAAAATTTGATTTCATTTGCATGCCAACATTTGAATGAAATCAGGACAAAATTGCTTTATGTCCATTTGTACATTCATCAGGAGCTGGCTTGGTTGAACTCAAAACATAAATATTTAGTGTTGAAATATTCACTGTGTAACTACTTGCAGTGATATTTGATATTGTGGACTACAAACACAACAAGAGTTTTTATTTATGTTCTTTTATCTTCATTATTATTAGAAAAATAAATAATCATTGTTCATCATCATAATCTTTCAACCATTTTCCATCAGCAGTTGGTATTGGGTTGGTTTTGTTAACAATGCAGTGACAAGACAGGAAGTTGGTATGTTTGATGTTTTGGTCCAAAATTTTCAGGGTTCAGATCTGCTGTATGAAGTTGAGGTACCAGGCCCACCTGTGACACTAAGTCTATATGGAAACAATGGAGGTATACAGATTTTTTTAATTTTTTAATAACGTACAGCACTGCAGTACAAATATTGGAAATCCTGATTTATAATATCATTAGAGAGGGAGTTTTCAAATGGCTATTGACATAATGAATGTTGAACTCACTATTGCCAAATATCAGTACTTTAAGATATAAATTTACCCTGACATTTAGACTAGATTTTTGCCTCCATATTTCAGTTAAACTTTGTTACAGGTAGTGAATTTGGCATTTAGCAGGATTTATGTTTGGGTATTAGGGCTTGAGTGTAGGGCCTCCTTTGCAAAGTCCTTTTTGAATATTTGAATTCTTATATTTCTGTAGGGGATGAGGCCAATGAGGTCCTGTATGGCACATCAGATGGAAGAGTGGGTCTGGTGCAGATTGGAAAGTAATGTATACAAACTGGCATGAACATTTTGTTTGCACTGCACTTTGAAGAGAGCCAGTATGATCATGTGGTTTCCATCATTTATATTTTTTTACACACATAATTGCACACACTATATACCAGAAAAACCCCCAGAAGAAACTCAGAATATATTGTCTCGCTATGCATCCCCTATCTACCATGTTTTCTGGCCTATAAGTCAGCATGGAGTGCAAGTCATTCCCCCATCTGCCATGTTTTCTGGTCTGTAAGTCAATGTGGAACAGAAGTCCAATTCAGTGATTTTGTAAATGTCCCAGCCTTCATACATAAGTCTGTGTGGAGTATAAGAGAAAGCCAGATCATCACATTAACTTCATCTTTTTCACTAGTGACCTAACAGTTTGATGATTCCTATGGTATCACTGTATGCTATGCCAGATTAATTGGGAAATTGCAGTCACCAATGCTAGCATGCTTTTTCCCCAAGATTCCTTTGGAGAGAGAGAGCGGAAGATTGTTACCTGGTGATTGTGATCTTTTTCAGGAAGTAAGACATATAAAGAAAATTAATGAGAGACACAGAAACAAATACAGTTTGCATAAAAAGAATATGGTATATAGAATACTTTTGTATTCTTTAATATGTCTATGAAATACAATAGAAAATTTAAACAAATGAGCAATTTCATAATACATATTCTGTAACACATTATCAATTATAATTGAAAGTACTGCAATGTTCTAATTTATTTATTACTGTTCCATGCTATAATCAATAAAAGAATTGGTATCATTTCTTGTGGTTCTCAATCCACTTGAGATTATAGAAGCAATAATTGATATGAATTAATGATGGCAAACAAAGGTGGTACAAGCATTGCCTATTACCCAAAGCCAGTATCAGGGTTTAAACAGTTAATTGACTAGGATTGTTTGTCTGTAACCAAAGACCAATTCATCGTTTATAATCAAAGAAAGATGCTGAAACAATAGCTAGTTAAGAATGAATGCAGGTACAGTGTGACCCCACTCTAGCACACTCTGTTGTAACACGAATTTGGACATAACATGGTCGTGGTGTGGCTCCCAAAATTTCATATACATGTATTGTCTTGTACATAAAAAAAATTCTTTCTTAAAAGTACGAAAAAATATAATTTTGGGGAAGAGATCATGTATGAACAATACAAGATGATCGTGGTGTGGCTTCTGAAAGTTTATGTGTATTTTTCTCATACATGAAAAAATAGTTTTTCTTCTTAAAAGTATGGAAAATAATGTGTTGTAAAACGTTTATTCAGGGATCTTGCAGGGCTTCACCAGTGTCATAAATTGCAATTTTTTTTCCTTATTGGCAGCAAAATATACCATCTGGCAATTTTTTTTGTTGTTGTATAGACAACCATTGGTTTGGAGTGGAGAAATTCAGAGGCCCTATGAAAGGAATCTGCAAACTTGATATCAAATGCACTGAAATTAATAAGAGATACATGAACAAATTCTTTGTCCATATTGACAAACCATCTTAACAGTGCATTGTTATATCATAATCCACTTATCTTGGCTTCTAGCATGAGTACTGTATGCTGTGAGATATCTGCTTTTTTTTTGTGGTTGACATTTCCGGTAGCGGAGATCAACTGGATGAGGCATTATGTCATAATCTTATCTTTCGTTGGATTTTCGGCCGCTCGCTAGTAATTAATATATTTACATAGACTGACATTTGTATGTGGATGGTAAGTAAAATTCCTCTTCATTTCACTCAGATTTAAATCCTTCAGAACACTCACATTTTCTGTAGTGATCCCTGTCATCAGACCAGAACACCTGCGACTCTATTGTCCGCTGACCCTTTTTTAAATTTCTGATGCATGCATGGAAGGCAGCATCGCTCCACTACCACAAATGTAAAACAAACCAAAAACAACACAAGATCTTACTTCTTGGTCTATTCAATTGGCAGGGAGGAACAGTAACTAGAATTGACCAAACAATGGCCAATTCCTTGTTTAAAAATGTACCCAGATAAAATAGTTTGCAGAAATTTCAAAGAAAACGGATTACCTTTGAAGCACCGACTGTTATGAAAATGTACTAAGCTAATAGAAAAAAAATCAGTCTCGATCATGCAGTACAATTATTTGATGTTGCTGCCACAATAAGAAACGGGTATTTGTTTGGTTCTCCAAAGATGTCATTTAGCAGTGATTTCAGTAACACATGCACCCTTCATCAAAGAAAGCCGACTACAATCTTCAGCAAAAACAAAGAACCTTTCATCAAAGAAAGTCAGTACCAAACAAAAAATAAAAGCAATGGAATCTGATGGATTGTTTCATTTTCCAACGTGACTGGAACACATTTACTGTGCCATGAAAGTTTCCTTTTTGCAGGAAAAATGTTTATGTTTATGAATGTTACCAGCAGCAGCTTAAAACGCAAACTAACTTTTACCAACTTGGATGTACTGAAAAGTAAATGTGCTTCATCATTCGTTATGTGATTGTGCTATTTTTTTCCACTGAATTCAGACCTATATGGCCTGTGACAAAATTATTGAATATTTTAAATGTGTGTGTGCATATTTTCCATGGAATTACTTGTATGTGATGAGATTCGCAGGTGAGTACACGATGTTGATACTCTATTCATGCTATACGTTAGACATGTATGTATAAACAGTATACATGTATATGTACATATGCGTGGTTCTCTGAATAAAGTAAAATATTATATATGCCTTCTCTGTTTTCACTATAGGTGTATTTCTCATTTAATATGCAATGATTGAAGATGGTAACTGTGCCAATGAAGCATGTATTTTTGCTCCTGCATTTATTACCTACCTACCCCCCCCCATTTTTGGGGGGTACATGCATAATTTTCTTCAGCTAACTGACCTGGTTGCTTACAACACGGTTTGGTCTATAACACAGTCAGGTTCTATGGCTCTCAACTACCGTGTTATAGTGGGGTCACGCTATAATATGTTGACATTACATTTGCCATAAGCTGCAATGCAGAACTAAAATTGGATTGTTGATGATCTACAAGAAGTCCATCTCTATTCCAAGTTTTGACCTATATTATGGGGATTGCTCAGTGATTATTTGACAGTATTGTGACTGTATGATAATTATGTGCTTACTCTACAGTATTTTAAAAATATTCATTGAACATTCGGGTTGTTAATATGTAATACATACCTTTTAATATCGATTATATAAATGTTAAAGATGTACCAGTAATTGCTCAGGGGCATCAAATAGATTACTGGTAAATCAGATATCACTGAACCTATGGCTAAAAACATGATCATAGAATAAGATATGATTGAAAAGAAAGATGAGTAAAGCAAGATCAGGTCATATTTTTTTAAAGAACAAATAATAAGCTTTGCACAAAAACAGTTCACTATAGAGTATTGACATTAGTACTGTGTAGCCCAGGAATTGTGAAGTCTTTAATTGTTTTCTTTTATTGCATGTTGGAGAAATCAGATAATACAAGCACATACAAATGCATGCAAAATAACGATACCAGTTATAATATAAAAGCAAATGGATTAGTTCATAACAATTTATTGACATGATAATTGAACAAGAATTGGCACAGCTATGTGACCTGTTTTTGATTTTGCCAATTGCATCTCAAATCATGGTATTACAGGTACATAAAGTAATTCAGTGACATAATCCATATATAACTCAATTCAGAGTATAAGAGGAAGCCTAGACTTACAGATCAAAAAGTATTGACTTATAGGCCAGAAAATATTATACCAGCCCAGGCTTTATCTTTTACTCTTTAGGTGTACATTATGTTGAAGATATTTTATGTATCAAAACTGTCGATGTTTCCTAGTTCTTTTAGCAGGTATAAATTCATTGAAAGTGTCTCTGGGCTATATTTTTGACATGATTTCCCTCATAGTCACCGAACTTACAGCATTGGAAGCATGTTGTGAGTGATTACTAGATTGCTTATGTACAGCTCTGAAATGTACTGTACCATATGGTAACTTTCCCAGATAAGCCATCCCCCAACGTTTACAAATCTTAAGCACTTTTTTTTTGTTGAAGAAGTCCCTTTCTCAAGATCAGTCTCCCCTTCCACTTAAAAAACTATACAAGGCAGTTCTTTAGGACTTACACTGGGATAAATGTTGTAGTTTTAGTACTGTCTTCCTGAAACATGTATAGTTCTTTTTTAGTGAAGAGTAACAAGTTATAGTATTTTCATTATTTCAGGTTGGCTCCATCTCACAGATGGGAACTTCCAAATGAAAAACGAAATGGAGGTTAGTATTTAATTATTTATGCAAGTTACAAATGCTTTTTTTCTAATATTAAATTAGTTTTTGTTATCAAAAGATGTACACTTTGATTCTTTATTAAGTTTTCTTGTAGCAAATATAATGTTCCAATAGAGTGAAGTGTATCGGCTTCCGAATCACCAGATGGAACCATCAAGATTGTCTTTATTTGCATTACATTAACACTGCTTCAGTGCAAAGTCTTCAGCATGGTACTAATTATCCCAAGATCTTATTAGCTCTTGCATCATATGCTATTCATTTGTTTTTACTTCTATGAGGTAATATTATTTACCTCTTTACCAGGGATCCAAAAATTTGAATGGCTCTTGCTGGACACATTTTACTTCAAAAGCTGGCTTGGCAGTTGTTATAAATAGATGTAACAAAAAAGAAAAGATTTTATGTGCCTAATTATTAAATGTACCTTGGTTCTGGACTTGCGGTTGCTGCAGTTTTGGTTTTATCATCCAGTGTTCAATAGTTTACCATATATATTCACTTATAAAATGAGTCCTACTGCAAACTGCACAGACCCAGACCTGCCATTGCATAATGCACTGGTAGATCTGGGTCTGTGCAGTTTGTTAGGAGTAATCATTAGAACAAACAACATTGACCCTGTAACGAATGTTTAGTCATATGTCCTCATTTCCTAATAAAATCCTGCAAACACATCCTTCCCTCTTGATGTGTCGTGACGGAGAGAAGAACAAAGATTCGTCATGTAACCGAAAGCTGTCATGCTATGGAAGCTTGTCACGCTTGAGGTACATTTTGAAATACATTAAATATACCATGTCTTGATATTACTATATTTAGTTACCTTGATGCATACTCTGTTAAATATCAATGTATCTCTTTCATGTTTCTTTAACATGCTTAATTTTTGTAAACCCATCAGCATTCCGACTCGCAATGTCATTTCAGTACTACACTCTCCAGTATGGAGGTATTGAAATTACGTCATGAGGTGGGATGCATTATGCATTTTCATTGGTTGACTGAGTTTCCATTATCTACTGTATTTGTATATAAATATATCTGCATCAACAGATGAGAGCTGCTTTCACACACAGAAACACCGACGTAAGCGGTTGTAATAAAAGAAACAAAACCCTAAACCATGGCTATGGCAATGCTTCAGGTATCATTGAAGTTGGATTAAAACCACCCATAGCAATATTAGATGAACTATAAATTTATCCTGTACATTCCAAATTACCATATTTCTCCATTTATGGAGACATTCTTCTAAAATCTTCTCTCCAATCTTGGGTAACAATCCCAAAGAAAATATAATATATGTCATAATATATGTATGTGCAAATAAGTAAAGGAAGGGAATTATTAACCTTACAAGCCACAAATATGAGGTGTATTATATAAATTGTGGAGTAATGTAAAGTCATTGTAAACTTGTACATTTCTCCAGTATTGGGTACATGTCAATACCCATAGATGGGTAAACCATATATATACATATATATAATATGATTGTCTGTATTGTGTGATTCCAATGTTTGTATAAAATAAATCTACTATATTTTACTTATCCTGACATGGTTTTCTTTTGGTCAAGTGCTAGGCTGGGACAAACTTTTTTTTTTATGTAAACGTTGACCTTAATGTGGGTCAAGAAAATGTTACAACCCAAATCTTCAGTCACATTATACTATGGCAGATAGGATCTTTGTTGTTTGAAGTTCAACTTGACTTATAATATAGTATATATGGTACTTGTAAATTAATTATTAGCTCATCTGGCCATGAGTCCAGATGAGATTGTCATATGGCCTTGCATTTGTTGTGCACAACTGGCAAGGACCAATTTTGACCAAACTTGGCAGACAGCATCCCTACATAAAGTTCTTTCAAATTTATGCAGATGATGCTGATCTGTCTTCAGATATGGCCACCATGTTTAAAAATAGAATTTGATGGAATTTGATAGCATCTGGCATGAAGACCTTTGAAATTTGTTCAGATGATGTTGGTCTGTATTCAAGTATTGCCACCATTACTAAAAATAGAATCCTGGCAGGAAGACCTTTGAAGATCGTACAGATGATGATCTGTCTTCTAATATGGCCACCATTACTAAAAATAGACAGCCTTCTGGAAGGAAGACTGTTGAAGTTTGTACAAATATGGCTGCATTGAAAGATAATTAAAACTTGTCCATTGTCAGTTGCTATTTTCAACTTTTCAAAACCTACAAGACCAATTTCAACCAAGCCTGCCATAGAGTGCCATAGCTTAAAGGCCGTTCAGTTCTGTATTAATGAAGCCAAATTGCCATAAAATATGGTCTTCCATTACTAAAAATAGAAAAATCTTTAAACAGCTTATTCAAAACTGCTAAATAGAATTTGACCAGATTTCACAGAATGCATTCTGGCATTAAGTCCATTAAAAAACTTAAACAAATAATCCACCATCAACTATAATGAGTATTACTAAAAATAGGTAGACCTTTAAATGATGACTTCTCCAGAAATGATGAATAAAATTTAAGTAAAGTTTGCAGAAAATATCCTGATTTAGACGGCTTTCAAGCCTGTACTGATTCTCATTTGAATATGTCTGCAATTATTTATAATAATATGGATTTAGTACAGCACCTAATCTTTAGACGCGCTAAGTGCTCAACAATATTAGATAACACATAAAAACAAATACAGTGACAATGACAGGATTACAAAAACAAAAACACCATGAAATTATAAAACAAAAGCATGCTGACAATAATTAAGGAAGTTGTTGCTATTGTTGTTGTTGTTTTTGTAGGGTTTAATGCCATTTTTCAGCACAAGATAGGCTATACATGTCGGCCAGTATTAATGGTGGAGGAAGAACCCGGGAAAACCCCGGGAAGAACCACTGAACCACGAGAAGCTACTAGCAGGCTTTCTCACGTACCCATGTTAGCCAAGCCTGAGACTTGAACCCACGCAGACTGAGGTGAGATGGCAGTGATCTGGAACGGTGAGTGCTTTAGACCACTCGGCCACTCGGGACTCCTAATTAAGGAAGTAAACATTATTAAATCTTTAAATCTGTTCATGTAGTGGTTCATGTAGTCAAAATTTGTGAGGTTTAAGGGCACACTTGAATGAGATCACAGTGTCATTTTGTCTAAGATCTATGGGCAATTCATTCCACATAGCTGGACCCTGGTACACAAAAGAAGGTTGTCTGTATGACTTTGTTTTATCATTGGGAACATGAGAATATGAGAGTCCAAAGAGGAGCATAAGTTTCTAGATGGGGTGTGCACATGGATGAGGTCAGTGAAATGTAGCACAGTAAATACATTTTTGTGTTTGTTTCTGGATCAAATGGGAAGTAAGTGAAGGTTACAGACAGAAGATTTTGTGCTTAGTTCCTTGTACTCCAAGGATGATATGAGCAGCCATGTTTCAAACTTTTTGAAGTTTCTGTAGTAGATACAGAGACAAACCAGGTAGAAGAGAATTACAATAGTCCAGTCTTGAAAGTACTAAGGAACACAAAAGTGTTTTAGTGGCATCAACAGAAAGAAGATTGTGAATGGAGCTGATTTTTCTCAGCTCCAGATATGTAACCTTGCATATGTTCATCTGCATGTTGGTGTAATGAGAGCTTACTGTTGAGATTTACACCAAGGTTTTGTACTGTGTAAATTTAATGTTAGTATTGCTGATACATATTGTTTGAGGTAAAGGATGTGAATGAGAAAGTCTTTGTATGGTGATCAGGATGGCTTCAGTTTTATCATCATTCATCTGCCTCTTGTTATATGTCATCTCTTCATATTGGAAATGCACCTCTCTGTGCTGTGGATAGTATCCTCAACTTCAGTTAGGCAGCTAGATTTGTATATTGAGTGTCATCACCATACATTTGGTGAGACATCAGATGTTGATCTATGACACTTTAGAGTGGCTGAGTGTATAGAATGAACAGAATGGGGCGAAGAACAGAGCCTTGTGGAACACCAACATTGATCAACTGGGCTGGAATGTATTGTAATTACAGACTCATTTTATGTCCTGTTGACCAAGTAGGATTTGAGCCATATTAAGGCTGTATCATGAATACCAAAAACATGCTGGTAACAATGAAGTAATATATCATGGTCTATAGTGTCAAATGCCTCAGATAAGTCGGGGATGGTGAAGACTGTAATCATTTGAGAATCCAAAGTAGAGAGAATGTCATTACCTACTCTCAGAAGGACAGGATTGAGTTCGCAAGGTTTTTGATGTGCTCTTCATCACAGTTGTATGTACAAAATCCGGAGTGACAGGTTCAAATACTGTTAAAGGTTGCTATGTGAATTCTGTATCACAACTGTATGGTGACAATGAGTCATTTAAAATTGTGTTGACAAGCGTATCTTTAATTGATTGAACTTTGTTGTGGAAGAAATTTGCAAACAGGTCAAAAAGCTCAACTGGAGAGAAGATCATTGGAAGTGGTGTACATTTATTCCTTTACATTAGCTTGTTCATAATCTTGAAGAGCTCTTTACAGCCAGAACATTGTGTGATCTTACTACTGTAGTAGGTTGATTTTGCAGCATGAACTATGTTAACCCAAATGCTGATTTCTACTACATAGTGCATGCAGCAAAATCAGTCTAAATTAAACAAAATTTAAATGACTTCCTCCCAAACACCACTAAACAGGACTTGAATGAATTTGATAGAAAGTATCTTGGCATAGAGGGATTTAAAATTTATGCTGATGCTGATCCATTTTCTAATATGGCCACCATTACTTAAAATAGATAATAATTCATAGTTGCTTCTTCCTCAAAAACTGTTTATTAGAATTTGACCAAACTTTTTAGAAAGCATAAATGATTCTGCCATCCAATCTGGTTGTCATAAAAAATAGAATAACAAACTTTAAATGATTTTGTTTGCAAATCCATTGAATGAAATTTGATTCTATTTGACCAAAAGTATCACACCATAAGGGCCCTTCAGATTGTATAAATGATGCCAATTCGCCATCAGATACTGAAACCATTACTTAAAATAGAAAAATATTGAATCTTATTTTTGGAAATCTCAGAATATAATTTGACTAAACATAATAAAAAGCAACCTGGTATAAAAATGTTTTATTATATTTTTTTTACAAATGATGCCAATATGCTCACAGCTATTGCCCCATTACTAAAAAATAGTCAAACATTTAAACAACTTTTTCGAAAAATCGCTCAACAGAATTTGACTGCACTTTACAGAAGGAAGTAAACATTTATCATAAGCTATAGCTTTTATGCTATCACCTTGAACAGTTTTATGTGCTATATATACCGTCCCTAAATTTTAATTACCTTTCATCTGTTTTCATTATCATACACCATTTACATTCCATGTTGATCAGGAAGCTTTATTTACTTATCACCATTACCATTTTATTGTTTTACTTTCAACTGTTTGGTTTTGTATCGCTGGTCGATACGAAACCTTTTACCACTTTTAAATGAACAAAGATATAACCTTTTGTATGGCGCTAAATAGCCAAACAGTGCTGGTGCGCCATAAAAATTCAATCAACCAACCAACCAACAGAAAGTATCCTGGCTTTCAGATTTATATACCTTTCCATTATCAGGTATGGTTACCATTACTCAAAAAAAGAAAAGCCTGAGAACAACTTTTTCAAAACTACAAATTAGAATTTAACCAAGAGACCTGGCATACTGGCATAAGGTCTTTATGAGTTTCACAAATGATACACATCCACCATCTAATAATATATAGCTGCCATTACTAGTGCATTAAATGTCAGTAAACACGCAAACTTAAATTAACTTGGCTTTCTTAGCAAAACTTCTCTTACATTCAATGGTTAGGTAGATGTCAGCGAGTGAGTACATTCAAGCCCACTTTGGACTTTTGTTTATAAAAATTATTTTATTCTTACAGACAACTATACTTTGGAATTGCACCCAACTTCAGTATTTTATATAACTGTACTGTTTTTAGCATTAATTATTAATTGACAACAAGCAATCTTGCTATCTCAAAACTACAGAACACCTAATTAATGGGAATTTCCAGTCAAGTCTGACAGTAATTTTATTTGATTAGGTCCACATCATCCAGTCTTAATGTTTTGATATGTCCAGGAAATAAGCTTTCATGCCTTTCTTTTGTCTTGTGTTTTGTGGCTATAGAGTATTTAAATGATTGAGAAAATATATTGACCACACAAATCATATTGGATAATTATGGGCATCTAATGTCCAGTGTCCAGCATATCAAATTGGGAAATGGCCATTTGAGCTGTTTGTCAGTCATTACTGGGGAAAATGTTTGTTGTAGGATCGCTGCTCTTTACAATGTATATGGCTTTTGCAAACCAGTTGTTTTCAAAAATTTTGAACTTCTTGTTAGATTTTATCCTGCAGTCTGATTTAATATATTTTCAAACATGATATTTCAGAATCAATTTATGATGTCTAAATGAATCAACCGAGTTAGATAACTGCTGTTATTCATACACAGTTTATATTGATAATTTATGGAAGGTTGATAGTTAAAAAATAAGTTTGACTTTATTGATTTTAGATAATATCAAGTCCAAAAGGAAATTTTTAGTGTAGAAAAATGGATATGTATATCTCTGTATTTCAGGTGTACTGTGTATAGATAATTTTGACATCACAGCCGATGGTGTATTGGATTTGCTGATTGGACGAGATGATGGACAAGTGGAAGTTTACAGCTATGATGATTCCGATGAACCTATTCACAGATACAGTCATGTATGTATGAAATGGTATTTAGAAATAAAAATTAATGCTCGAGTTAAGTTGTCAAATAATCTCAGTTCTTTACTAAGAGGACTCAAGCTGTATGAACTCATTTATAAGTCGAGTTCATCTGCAAACAACATAGACCCTAATCTGCCATTGTATAATGTGCAAGCAAATCAGGGTCTGTGTTGTTTGTACTACTGATTACTCATAGCAAGCTACATAACACCAAGATCTGCCAGCGCATCGTGTGACAGCAGATATAGATGTATACAGTTTGCAGTGTACTTATAAGTGAGTACATATGGGTGTGTATAAATACTAACTTTGACTCTCAAATATATGTTTTTGAAAGCCAATCCTGTGTAAGCTATGACATATTTGTTGTTGTATGTCATTGATATATTTTTTATTTAAATGTCAACTATTTATTTTGTACTAATATTTTATATTAGTTTGACTTGTTATCTCCCTTTTGCTATAGATCAGAATAACTTATGGGGTGGTCTCTTGTCTGTCATCTGTCCATCAATTGGCACGAGTTTGTTATCATTACTCCTCCTAAACTACTTGGATGGTTGCCATGAAACTTTGCAGACACACATTCATCCCAATGTCTAGTTGGTCCTAAATAAAAATGGTACTACTCAGACATCTAATATGGCAACCACAGAGGCCATCTTGAAAATCTTGTCATCACTACTCCTCCAGAATGGATTGTCATGTCAATATGGGGTTTTCACCTAAAAACTTATGAAGTCTAGTTGTTCTTAAATGAAAATGGTTCTAATCTGATGTCCAATATGGCCACCAGAGACCATCTTGATAATTTTGCTATTGCTACCTATCCTGAATGAAATGATGAAATGTCCTAATGCCATGAGATTTTCATGGAAAGACTTCTCATGTTGCCTAGTTTGTCCTGAATAAAAATGGTGCCAATCTGATATCTAGTATGGCCATTTTAAAGATTTTGTTATTGCTAAACCACCGGAATAAAAAGTAATACTGCCATGGGGTTTTCACCAGAAGACTTCTTATAATGTCAAGTTGGTCCTAAATAAGCGTAGTTCGAATCTGTGTCTGACATGACTGCCACAGTTGCCTTAATGAAAATTTTGTTATTGTTAGTCTTCCTGAATGAAAATTAACATTTCCATGTGGTTTTCGCTAGAAAACCTTTTCTGACATATAGTTGGTCAAACATGAAAATGGTTTCAATATAATGTCCAATATAGCCACAACTGAGGCAATCTTGAAATCTTGTGATGTCTAGATGGTTCTAATGATGCAGTTCAGGCATTTAATGTGCCTGCCACAGTGTCAGTCTTGAAAATATTGTTATCACTCTGCTTTCTGAATGAATGGTCATATCAGCATGGGTTTTCACGGAAAGACTTCTTATGATGTCTGGTTCATTGTGAATGAAAATTGTGCTGATCTGACTTGTAATATGACTGCTGCAATTGCCATCTTGAAAATCTTGTTATTACTACTTGGCTGGTCTTATCAACATTGTGCTTTCACCAGAAGACTTCTTATAATGCCTTGTTGGATCCAAATGAAAACAGTGCAAGTTGACATCCAGTATATCCATCACAGCAGCTAACTTGAAAATCTTATTATTGCTACAGAATCTCAAAGATGGTTCAATACTCAGCAGTTAAAAGGAAGAAATGGTCTTATCTTGAAATCCTGGACATTTTTTTCATCCAGCAGAGCATCAGTCCTTCAAGGGACCCTTGTTTTAAAATTTATACTGATTTCTGATTTGACTAATTCTGATTTTATGCATTCCAGCAATAAATATACACATCCATCAAGATCAGCAGAAAACCATATAAGGGCAGGTAATCAGTAGTGTTCTTCAGGTGATAAGGATCTGATCTTAGCAAAACTCAGTCTTTAATGCTTCAGTTTGTTTATCCTTTATTACAAGCTATAATATGTTATATTTATTAGGACCTATCTACAACAGAATGATTGGTCCATTTAATTTTATTGGTAGTTGTAAAGCTTGCAGGACTAAGTTAATTACTAAAAGCTACAGTAACTGTCTTTAATATCTCAAAATAACTGATGTATGTTAACTACTTACAGACATGTAATGAGAGCATCACATCTATCCAAGGAGGAGTCGTTGCATCAGCAGGGTTTGATGAGATTGTGTGTGCTACATATGCAGGTATCAAGTCTGATCCTCACAAGAAACCCTATATCCTTGAATTATTTTTAAAACTGTGATTTTATATATATATAAAACAAAGTCTTTTTGCTATGTGTTTTTCATTTTATATATATATATATATATATATATATATATATATATATATATATATATATATATATATATATATATATATATATATAGATATTATATGGACAAATAACAAAGTCTTTTTGCTGTTTTATCATGATGTACTTCACTAAGAATGAAGCACAGTCATTAAGTAGCATTTTAAGGTAAACATAATTATGACTATGACTAAGCATAAATTAGATTAATTACTTTCTGTTTTTAATTGTGTCTATGGTAAATTTACAGTAACTTTTTCACCTGTGATTTAGTTTCAAATTGCTATATTTTATAGATAACCTGGATAAAGCAGAGTTTCCTGCCTATTAAAAAAAATCAAAAAAGTTACGCAGATATTTACACCCTGAAGTAAATTTCATTGAGATTTTTGACCTCTCTACGCAGATATTTACACCCTAAAGTAAATTTCATTGAGGTTTTTGACCTCTCTACGCAGATATTTACACCCTAAAGTAAATTTCATTGAGGTTTTTGACCTCTCTACGCAGATATTTACAACCTAAAGTAAATTTCATTGAGGTTTCTGGCCTCTCTATGCAGATATTTACAGCCTTAAGTAAATTTCATTGAGATTTTTGACCTCTCTATGCAAGTAGTTCTCAATAATCAAGCACCATCTTATTTCAGTTTTGTAAATTTTCATTCCTAAAATATTATGTTTGTAAAATATCTGTATGTTTTGTTTTTGGTTCTGGTTTGTTTTTTCACAGATATATCCAATCAGCTCGGTTGCTTATTTAGATCCAGAGACAGGCACTTTCAGTTGTTAAGTCTCCCTTACAAATTGTTATGTTCACAATTTTTGGGAGATAGATGGAGGATAGATAGGGGATAGATGGGAGATAGATGAGGGATAGATGGGAGATAGATAGGGGATAGATGCAACAAGTATACTTAATTTTAATAACTCATGCCAACATCAAACCATTTCTTCAGTTTGTATTGGAAAATGACATGATAAAAATTATACATGATCAAAGAACAAAGAAAGGGGTAAGAAAGTTTACAGCAGGTATAAGTGTGAATGGAATCCACAATTTGTATTAATCAAAATCGTGTATTATGTCCCGTTGTTATTTTGAGGTACATTTTCAGACCAATGGTAGGAGGAAAATCCTATGCAGCAGTAAACTTGAGTGAAATTTTGTTAATTGCTTCACATGAACAATCAAATTGTAGTATATTTGATGAATGTGTCCAAAACAATTTGTGAATGCAACACTTTGTATGGGAGAATTATTGGCAGTTATGACTCTGCTGTAGGCAACAAGATTGCAGCTCCAAAAAAATAAAATTAGACACTGTCAAATGTAAAGATGCTGTACTGCTCTTTATTATCTATTTCTATTAGATGTATAAATATATCTTTTTATCTGAAAATAATAATAAACCTAGAGCAAAAATGTATTATTTTCTGTATGTATTTTGTAAACATTACCTTTTTTTTTTACTACACTTAAAAACTTAAAATCAATTGATAATACTGGGTTGATGTATGTAAATGGAAATTATATTTTTGATGTTGTGATGGAGACTTTTAGGATACATTATATATATATATATATATATATATATATATAACAATTGCTTGCCAACACAATTAAAATCAATAGTTTGAACAACACATTACATGTGTGTATATATATATATATATATATATATATATATATATATATATATATATATATATATATATAATGTGTTGTTCAGACCATTGATTTTAATCTTGTTGGAAAGCATTTTTTTTTCATTTGGAGTAACAAATTAAAAACTTTGGGAAAGATAAAGGATGAAGATATTATTCTTTTGTCCCATCAAACTTGCATGCATAAAGGAATATTAAGGAATGACTGGTATGACCCTATGGTAGGGGAGAATGCATTTAGTGCAAAATCTTCCTAAATGTCTTATAAAGAATCAGAGATGTCATCTATTCTTTAAAATTTTTCAGGCAGGTCAGATGTATTAATGCTTCTTTTTTTAAATAATAACAAATTTTACAAAGTCAAGATTCTACAATACTGAAGTATTGCAAGTGGTTTTCTTGTAAATAAGGTGTCACATATTGTAACCAAGTATAATACATAGATCCATCAGATAAGCAATGTATCTTCATGTATGGCACCATCAAGATAAGCAATGTATCTTCATGTATGGCACCATCAAGATAAGCAATGTATCTTCATGTATGGCACCATCAAGTGATAACTCAGCATGTCTGAAATGTTCAGTTAAGGTAACTACAACAGGGTTCCATTCCAGGATGGGTTGTTGGCATGACAACTGAACCAAAATTTGAAAAGACCTCAGGGCCAGATGCTTTCCTTCTGACAGAGGAGGGGAAGGGTAAAATAATCACCCTGAGGTACACATTATATCTCATAGCACACAGGGTTTGGCATCAGAGTCTATAAAGCATCAGTAGATTCACCAATCCACTATCGGGTTTAATTTTTGAGCACATCAGTTGTGCTTAGGTGTTCACTTACCAAGCTTAGTTCTAACTCTGGTGACATCAGTGACAGACTAATTTTGACAAAACAGAAATGTTTGAAATATGTTTGCATTTCACTGTGGCTTCAAATCACAGCTTGAAAGAACCATGTTGCTATTATAGTTTTGCTTTTTATTGCACATCACAATGAGCAAATAAGCCATAGATCAGCTTGTTTCCGTAATAGGGCTTGTGATTGATTATGAATACTTTTACAAAGTCTTTGGCACTGCTTTACCAGATTTTTAAATCAAATCTCATTTTTGAATCATACTTTGCAAGTTAGATACTGTATAATATATTGGAAGTCTCTAGGTCTAAAAAAGATGTCTCATAAACATTTTACTCTCTGTTGATGATAAACAATCTGTAATTAATAGGGCTTTTTCTTCTGTTTAGCTAGAACTCATTTGATTTCACTAGAACTTATATATGGGGATCACACATATGCTGAGTTGAATTACCAATTGAGTTGTTCAAATGAGATTAGCAGCTGCATTATTGGGTGGTCATCTAAAACCAACCTCTGGTGTCCAGAGTAGAATCAGATTGATTTGAGAAATTGTACTTTACATTTTCTTTTTATCTAATGATTTATATGTCAAGGTGTGATTAAAAATATGACATAAAACAACGGTTTAACTTTATTGGGGAAAAAATCTCTTTACATGCAGACTTTGTTCCAAATAAACTTTGATTCATATTTGTGTTGATGCATTTCAGGTCACTGTTGATCTATTGGTTTATGCAGCACATCTAAATGGACTACTTTTTCCATTTTCACATTTCATATCTGGACATAACATTTTTAACTACTTTGGTTTTGGTATAGCTCCCTCACTAGATTATTTTTACATTTAGGATTTTCCTAATTTCTAATTTATCTGTTCAACATAGAGATTTCTTTTTATTAGGGGAAATTATCTTGTGAAAGCATTTTGAATTTGTTTTATTTCATTAATCCTAGTCATGATTTATTATCTTTGATATGCATTGATGACTTTGACAAGGCTCTTGAATAGCTTTTTTCGTATGAAGCACAAGTAAGACACTTTTTCAAGAGGTATTAAGTTGATTGCCACTTGTTCCGTTATTTTATACAGCTGTATGTTGGGACTGCTTTTAGAACAAGATACAAATTGCACAAAAGGGAAGAATTTAAAGTATCAGTTACTTATCATCCGAGTTCAGCCTTAGAATGAAAGCATACAGTTGCAGGAGAATATTAAAATTCTTATTGTTATTTCGTCACATTTTTTTATCTGTAAAGTCAGGTCAGTGGCTGCAGGTTTGACAATCATGATATCTTTCTATAATTTATTTAATTGATCTTCAAATGTTGGATAAATTAAGTGAGCTTGGACATCTTTTATAGCTGTGTTTCATCACCTTCATCAATCTTTTGTCACTGTTTTCTTTTCTAAATTTTATCATCGTTATTACATAATAATACATGTTTTTGATTTCCTACACATTTAACTCGAGTGCAATATTTGGTTCTGGAAAAGCAGTTCATACAGTATTAAAAATCATTCTGCTTTGTTGTTTGTTTGCTTTTTACCAGACACTTTTGAATTGGTTCTTACATTATTCCAGGTGAAGGCACTGCATGTTTCTGTATATTGCTAATGTATTTCACAACTGATTCCTATGACTACAGGTTGGGTGTTGGGCCTCACATCCGAGCAGCAAAACAAGGCAATGGGACCCACAGAAGTAGTAGTATCATCAGCAGCAGTTAACAAAATATCACACCTCAAGTAGGTGGCAGTGGCAAACACCGATAATGCTATACTAATATTCTTTTTATTGAACAGGTTTTTAGATTTTTGTTTGTTTGTTGCTTTTACTTACATTCTGGTTGCATGCTATAGTGTTCCTTGAACTTTAGGTCTTATTTGCTTTGAACAGTATAAACAGTTAAAAATTTGTTTTCTGAACTTTAATTGTGCCATCTTTATGATTATAAAGCTAATTGTTAATACACTTATCTCAAAATTTTCTGGCAGAAAATAATTAAATATTCTTTTCAGAATAGTATTAATGCAGAATCAGAAGCTATCAAATTACTGATTTTTCCAATTTTTAATACTTGGATCAGTATCAAGATTATTAAATAAGAAAAAAGTGAAACTTATTTTATATATACTTTGTCTCTTATTTTCAAATGCCGTTTATTGTGATTCCAATCAAATAAATAGAAAATAGTATAGTAAGCTCTAAAATATGGTAAACATTTCAAAGTTCTTTATTTACAACCAATGAAGTTATTGATTTCTCTATCATCAGATGAAGATGTGACTTTCAGTGCATCTTTTTGTCCTGTAGTGTCATATATCATAATAATAATATGACATATCATGATATGTTATAAATATATCAAATGAATGCTATAGGACAGACCTGGAGCAGTTACAGCAGAAAGTGACAGAGGAACGAGAAAAGTACCAGCAGTCTGCCACCAGTAGTATAGCGATATCTGCCGTACCAGGTTTCAACATTAATGACAAGTTTGTCTTAAACAGGGAGGATGCTAGCTACACTCTCAGTCTGGAGCTTCAGATACCAATAGATAATGTCCTTCTGCAGGTGAAACAAGGGACATAATTCTTAATGTTTTGTTCAGTTAGTTCCCTTGTAAATATAGCTAGCTTGTTAAGAATATATGAGAAAACATGAGCACCTGGAGGAGAGTTATGCAATTATACCTCTTGCCAGATAAGCACAAACACTGCAGAGATGAGATTATTTCATTGATTTAAGGACATTGATTTGTACATAAATTTTGTTGAATCTTCAAACTTGTACAACCTTTTGTCGTGACAATTTCTTATTGCAACATTCTTTTAATCCCAACCCACCCCCTAGTAATTTTGAAGCCAGTGAAACAGGCCTTTTTACTTAATGTCAAGCCAGTATGTTTCCAAGTTAAAAAACAAAAAACAATGTTGCATCTAGGCAAGATTGATTGAAAAGGTTAGCCAGTTTGATGCTTGTAGTCCTGGGAAAATTATGTACAACAACATCATACATCAATAGTATCATCATTGTGATGCTTTAGAATTTATGACCAAAGTCTTAGTAACCCCTGAATTTGCTGGCTTGCAGGATCAAACCTGGGCCCACAGAGATGCAAAGTAGTTATGGTAATCACTGTGTGATTATGGTTAATTGTCTAATGATATGAAAACATACAGCTTTCAGGAATTTAAAGCTTGACGTTTTTGAAAGGTTGAGAGCTTTTTAAAATTGCATCTCTATATGATACAGATATTCATCATGCATACCTAATAATTAAATCTGGTCAAAAAAAGAAATTTAATTTATATTTTTATTTCCTCAAAATTATGTTTATTATTGCTCTAATAGCAAATAAAAGCTGTATTCTGAAAACAACAGATATAATGCAGATCAAATCTTTGAAACTTTGAAATTTTGTAAAATGCCTTATGGACATCTCATGCACTGATTGCGACAGTTTTGTAATCAAAGTATACCAATATGAAACTCATACAGAGAATATCTAGTCCTTGTCTGGATATGTTTGAGTTTTGTCATATGATGTAATGAAGACATTAAAACAGGAAGAATATTTTACTTTTCTTGGAGAGTTTATATACTGACTTTTATAAAAAAAACTGACAGAACACATCTTCAAATAATATATTGGATATAAGTCTGATCTGTTTTGCATGTTTAAGTTGATGAAGGAATGTCTGGTATGAAATAATATACATGATCAAGTTTTAAAACGTTTCTTTTTAATTAGTAAATACATTGATAGATAAGATATCCAAACTGCTTTTATCTGATTGTCTCGTAATCCAAATGATGATTGTTTCAAACTTATTTCCTCAGCGATTTGTTGCACAAGCTCACTAATGAGGATTCCTTGTGAATCTGAAGTAGTGGGGTGTGGACATAGAGTCTGGATTAACCCGGTTTCATTGTATTTGAAAAAAAAAGTTTACTTTTGTGAATCCTATCCAAGAAATGGTTTTGAAATTTGGATGCAAATAACATACTAGGCATATATAACAATGTTACAGATTTTTTTTAAAATTGTGCCTTTTTTCTAGAGTGATGTTCCCATTGATCTTCTGGATGTAGAGAAAAATTCAGCAGTAGTTAGCTACAGTGCATGCAATCCAGAGGTAAAAAACTTATGGAGTGGTTGTTATGTGAGATTATATTTCCTTTTTTTCCACAATTCAATATACCACATATATACTTGCTTACAAGTTGAGTCCAACAGCAAACTGCAAAGACCTAGATTTGATGTCACAGTTTGTTTAGGAATAAGCAGTAGAACAAGCAACAGAGACCCTGATCCACTAGCACACTATGCAATAGCAGATCATGGTCTATGTTGTTTGCAGTTCATATGAGCATATATGGTAATATTTATACATAAAGAATATAAGAAAACAATAATCAAATGTATCACCAAACATATAATTCTATATGAATTGGTCAATGTAGAAATATTAAAAACAATTTCTAAAGCCTTCTCCAGCATTAGATATAGTATCCTAGTTGACTCTTTTTGAATTATAGATATTTTGTGATTTTGGCAAAGAGAGAGAAGTCAATATCCTGAAACTGTCATTATCGTTTGTATGTTACAGTATATAGTCATGTTAAAGTCGAGCCCAACTTCAAACAAGATGGACCCTAATCTTCCATTGCATAATGTGCTGGAAGATCAGGGTCACTGTTGTTTGTTCTATTAATTACTGCAAATAAACTGCAATGACCTAGATCTCCAGGTGCATTAAGTGATGAAAGATCTATCTGGGTCTGTGCAGTTTGCAGTTGGACTTGACCTGTGAGTGAGTACATATGGGACAGTTGAGATTAAGACTGTACCATAAAAAACTTTTACCGTTGTAGGTTTAAAGACATGCACAGCTCTTCAAGGAGTTTGATCTATCACTTACGGGGATGAATGATAATTAAAAATCATTGGAACATAATGTTTTTATGTTGATCTCATCTGCTTTTTACCTTGTCCTAGCTTATGAAAATGGCTTATTAGTAACAGTTATGAAAGCAAGTTGAAGGTTTGTCATTGGTATGTCATCATTACTGATGATGATCACCATCATATATGGTTGTTTACTGTCCATTGTATTTTTTAAGAAAACTAATTCTCTGATGCATCAAGTTACAATTTCATTTCAACTAAATTTTTCATCATTGTCTCATAAATACGAATATTTGACAACGGCGTAGAATTTGTACGTGTATGAAGCCGATTAGGTTGTCAAAACCATCAGGCTAGATGTCTGATTCATAACATTCAAGGTTCTTTTCAGTAAAACACTCTGAGGAAAAGTGAACCAGCTCCATTAATCTTCCTTTTATGACCCAACTCTTTAAAGAAATCTTTATGATGCTATGTTGCAGAGTTGTCTCCCTTGCATATAGATTCTGCATGTACAGTGTGGCAAATGAAAGCCTAGCACCAGAGGTCATGAGATTATAAGAGAATGTAAACCTGAAATTTTGCTTATTCTGAAAGTTTATGAACTCTTCATGTGTTGTCAGTAGAGTTATTGAGAAGCTAACTGACAAGTTTTGGGTCCAAGTTCAAATTTTGGGCTCCATAATATTTAAGGCTATTCCAGTAAAACATACTTGGGGCCCAGGGAAGGCATTTTCAGTATGGAGTAGTCACAAATAGATGCACTTTACAATTTTGTATCATTTTTAAATGAACTCTCTGAGTAATCAGAGTACTCTAGAATCGTTATTTAAAAAGTATGTTCCTTGTGTATCGTGCTATCTTGCTTCCTACAGTATTACAGATACTATGGTATCACAGTATTAAAAAATTTTCTGTATTTTTCTCCATAGTGCTACATATTGTGTGCTTATCTTAAATACACTTGATGACCATATGTTACTAATTCTGCATCACCATTTGATTTTGGGAAAATGTCGGGATTTATGGCGAGAACACTTTTAAAAATGCAGCCATGAATATCACTGATTCCAAACATGGCCATACTCCATGTTCTCAAATACTATCTATATCTTTTTAAAATCAATATCACTGTAAACAGTCTGTTAACCAATTTGTCATCTGATAATGTCCATTGATGTCATGCAAGAGTCAGATCACATGATTACCATATTTGTCAGGAAGCAAGACATCAAATCTATGGTAGTATACAAGTCAAAATGTGAAGTATGTTAATGTTGTTGCTTTCCGTAAGTTTTGATTGTTTTTGCATTTGACAGATGTTGACTCTAAAATTTTGTCTTACTTTATCTTGTAAGGTATTAAATGTGCATTTAAAATATATTTATCAGTTGTATGCTTTTGTTTAAAAATAAAACAATTTCATATTTATCACATCAAGAATTGATGGAAAAAAGTATAATGTGCCTTCTCAAATACAGCTATATATATATATATATATATATATATATATATATATATATACACATACATACATATATACATAAATGCATACAGCATGAATCTAGATTGACAGAAGAAGACTCTCAGCATAAAGTCTCATCAGAACAGAATACAGTAGTAACTGTGTATAATGTGACACCATCTGTCAAAAAAGCCATGCTACGAGAAATTAAGGAGCAAATTTCTGACAGCAACATTACAGTCCAGTCTTCAGTTCTTTTGGACAGGATTACTGCAGATGCTGATTTTAACTATTATGTAAATTGTACAGTTTTGAGGATGGACATTGTTTTCAGGTATCCTCACTCTTTAAAACAAGAATTCAGGATGATTGTGTTGATTTGAACACTATTCTGTAAATATTTCAGTTTCCTGCTGGGTTTCTTTAACCTACTTCCTTGAATTCCAGGTGCATTTCAGGTTGATTTACTCTTTGTGCAATATACATCAAGTGTGTGTGTGTGTGTGTCTGTGTGTGCATGTATCTCTCTGTTTGTGTCTCTGTGTTTGTGATTTTGGAGTTTTAACATAGCTTTAACAATTTTTCAGTCATATCACTTCGATGTCTGCAGTGTGGCAATTTATAGTGATGTCTAGCACTGGGGCAACATGCCACAGACATGTAGCATGATGTCCCACCCAGTCACATTATCTGGACACCAGGTTGACCAGTCCTAACACTAACCTCTTAATGCTGAATGCCTAGGAAGGCAGCTGTTAATACCATTTTTATACGTCTTTGGTATGACTTGGCTAGGATTTGAACCTGTGACCTCCCACATCCAAGGCAGACGCTCTAATCATTAGGTCACCGGAGCAGTCTAATTTACATCAAGTTCCCTACATTAAGACGGGTATATGGCACCATACAGATATATTTTTGGTATTACCAAAACTCCCCTTGCATAACCTGGAATCTACATGGCATCTGTTTATCGATCTTTTCCCTCAATCATCTTATTTAAACTGGAAATTAAATGCATTTTAAGAAAGAGCAAAGAACAACAAATAGACATATAATGTCTTCCAGGTAGGAGTCTTCATTTTTTACTTATTCACCAATAGCTAATTTTAAGTCTTGCAATACCATAGTACTCCAGATTTTGTTAAAACTGAAACAGCCCTTATGACTCTGGAGCCTATTGAAAACAAGTGTGACATAAGTTTGATATCTATTTTGATATTTATATTCTTGCATGTTTACTTCTCTACTAAAGCATGCTTACTGCAAATATGAGTTTTTATAATGCTTTTGTGATATATTTCATGATACACGTGATTGGACATTTCAATAATTAAAGACCGCTCCAGTGACTATAAGACTATAAGTGGTGAAAAGAATAAAATACACTCTTTGATGGGTCATTTTTTTTTATTTGCAGGAAGGTAATTTTCTGCTGGCCACATACAGATGCCAAGCAAACACAACACGTCTGGAGCTCAAGATACGTTCAATAGAGGGACAATATGGGACTGTTCAGGCTTATGTCACACCCAGAGTGCAGCCCAAAACATGCCAGGTCAAACAGTACCAGATTAAACCACTTTCCCTTCACCAAAGGACACATGTTTTTGATGAAAACAGGTTGGTGTTTAATTTTATTTAAACTTGAAACATGATCTGCTGGGCTGCTGATTTTGGGGGTGGGGGTATATATTGCTCCCAGTGTCTATCCATCCATCCATCTTACAATCTTATGAGTGAAAGCAGTCTTGCAGTTGTGGACCAGTTGATGTGAAAGTTTCTTCATATTATATTAATCCTCAAAATATGCATGAATTAGCCACAGTGCTCACATAATTTGTTTTAATGTGTTTGTGTGATTTTGAATTTTTAACATAAGTTTTAAAATTTTTGAGTCATATTGCTGTGATGTCTGCAGAGTGCAGTTTACAGAGATATCTTTGGTATGACTCAGCCAGGGTTTGAACCTGTGATCTCCTACATCCAAGGTAGACACTCTAACCACTTAGGCCACCAGAGTGGTCTTTTTTAGATTTGTACTTTTTGCCCAGCAGCTTAATGCAGTTTGGGAGAATCTTTTGATTGCAGCCGGTCTTAGTTTTTGATGGATGCTGTGAAATGTGATATATATCATGGTCATTTCCCAGTGAGACAAATATTTTTTATGTCAAATCTATACATATCATGGTCACACCCCAGTGAGACATATATTTATGCCAACCTGACGCATGTCATGGTCATCCCCCATGTGAGACAAATATTTTTATATATAAAATAAATACATATTATGGTCATACCCTTGTGAGACAGATATATTTTACATCAACCTGATACATATCATAGTCATCCCCCTGTGAGACAAATACTTTTTGATGAGAATTTTCATACATATCATGGTCACCCCCCCATTAAGTAAATATTATTGAAATGAACTTGATACATATCATGGTCATCTCCTTGTGAGATAAATATGTTTTATGTCAACTTAATACATATTATGGTTATTTCCATGCGAGACAAATATTTTTTATGTCAAATCAATACATATTATGGTCATCACCCTGTGAGGCAAATATTTTTATGTGAACTCAGTACATGTCACAGTTATTCCCCTTTGAGACAAATATTTTTTTTTTATGTCAACTTGATATATATCATGGTCATCCCCCTGTGAGACAAATATTTTTGATGTCAGCTTGATCCATACCTTGTCATTGTCCTGTGAGACAAATACTTGATGTCATCTCAATACATATCATGATGATCCTCCTGTGAGAGAAAGATTTTTTATGTAAACTTGTTACATATCATAGTCATCACCCATGTGAGACAAATATTTTTGATGTCAATTCAAATTATGGTTACCCCCTGTGAGACAAATATTTTTTTATGACATCTTGATTAAGAAGCACTTTCATGATGTTCCAACTGATAAAATTTCAGACTTTAAAAGAATGTAGCTTACTTTTTAGAGCTTTTCCTTTTAATTTTAGGATTTTACCTTAATCCTTGTTTTATATACCTAGCTTAAACTTTTTAAAGCATCTTTGCTTGTTCTCATTGATTTCATTGTATGTATTTACTTTTTAGTTGGCAGGATATATTTTTGCAAAGATTTTGCAAGGTTTTTCATCATTTTCAGTTTTACTACACAACTTTTACTCTTCATTGCATAGTCAGAATTGTACTGACGTGCTGTTAAACCTATGTTTATGTCCATGCATGCACAATCACTCAAACACACACACCTCCCCAGCTGTGCATATTAACCAATTATTGTAATCATGCAAGTTTTGTCAGAGTTATTGCCCTTATATTACTTACGGCAGCACGCAGTATATGAACAATCTTGTGGCTGTAACTAGTCTTACATTTATAGATATATTTATTTTTATATTTTACATTATAGTTATCATAAGATGCACATATTGAGCAGTCACTGTGCTTCTCTGATTTTTTTCCAATTATTGCCCATCAGAAGTGCAGCTGGAAGAAATAGCTGACACTGTAGTTAGCCACTGGTAACTTAGCCTGAGATTTATAAAGTGTTTCCTGTGAAATACTTTATAAGATTGAAGTTACCAGTGAATGGATCTTGATCTGTGAGCACTCATGTTCATTGTATTTGCTGATCATGAACTTTATGTTTCCTAGACCCCACAACACATTGAAACTGACAGGGCAGTTCAGTCAGGCAGAGATGCACTCATGGATCTGCTTCTGTCTCCCAGAGCTGCCAGAAAAAACACCACCTGGTGATGAAGTCTCATTCCACTTTATGTCCACCTTCCTTGACACACAGCTGGAATGTAAATACAGGTAAGGCACTTGTACATGGATAGAAATTTTTGATACATGCCTGAGATGGGATAAACTTTGATCACTGTTATCTCCCCATGAAGTTGTATCTTTTTGCAGCTCGTTGGTTGACAGGTGCAATCACAGTTTATTAGCTTGCTGATGGAAACAACAATAGCAATGAGTTGTAAGTAGATGCTATTAACTGCTGACTTTTCCATCTTGAGTAAGCTGTTGCCACCATTAGACCAAAATGCCTCCAGGTGGTGGGAAACTACAACATTTAAAACTCATTACAACTGAATAATACTGCCATGTTAACACAGTAGTGATGGTGGTTCATTGGGTGGGGGGTCAGTTGAATCCCCCATTTTCAGTTAAAATATTATGCTTTTAAGTGAAACACTAGAAAGATGCTCAACAAACCACTTTTTCCTGAAACTGATCTCCTGATGACAAAATCCTGGATATGCCCTATAAGGTTTGATTCACATAGGCAACATCTACAATAATCAGTGGTTTTCCATCATAAATTCACTAGTTTTCTTTAGGTTCTCAAATTTTCAGTACCATAACAAAAGTTGTTTACCACCACCTGAGCCATCAGTAGTTTATTCAACTTAATGTACAATCCACATGAATAAAATGTAATTAAAAAGATACACTAACAAATCTGCTACGGAAATATGCTTGTCCAACATCCAGATTTGAGGCAGTAAAGTCCACTATATACTGTCTGAAACTTTGATGACATTGTGATGCCAGTACTCTCACAGTGAAACCTATGTTGATGCCATTGTGATGCCACTACTCTCACAATGAAACCCATGTTGATAACATTGTGATGCCAGTACTCAGACAGTGAAAACCCATGTTGATGCCATTGTGATGCTAGTACTTGCACAATGAAAACCCATGTTGATGCCATTGTGATGCCAGTAATCTGAGTGAAAACCCCTGTTGATGCCATTGTGATGCCAGTACTCTGACAGTGAAAACCCATGTTGATGCCATTTTGATGCCAGTAATCTCAGTGAAAACCCATGGAGAGTTTGATTTGTCAACAGTCTTTTCCAAAGAATATTAAATACAGTTAATGTCTTGCATTTGAAGATCCATTGACAATAAACTAAATTTTACAAATTTTCAAATTCTCAAGTGTATAATTGTCATCCCCTAAGTTAGAGCAAATTATTTTCTGTCCCAAGTCATTATGCTTTGGGTCACAGAAATTAGAAGCAAGTTGTAAAAAAGATCTGTCTGAATTTTTGGTAATAGGTGACATAAATGTCTTGAGCTTATTTCAGGAAGGGTGATGCCATATTCAGATCTGATAACATCTCCACCATATCAATCCTGAAGGATGTTTTGACAAAGGAAGCGACTAAGAAGAAAATTAGGTTGGATATTACATATGGTAAGTGTTATGACAGTTACAAGTTCGCATCATCCATACTCGTGGTGTATATGTACTCAGTATATCATGACAGGTCCTCTGGAGTCATTTAACATTACTCATGGTGTATATGTACTCAGTATGTCATGACAGGTCCTCTGGAGTCATTCAACATTACTTATGGTGTATATGTACTCACTATGTTATGACAGGTTCTCTTGGAGTCATTCGACATTACTCATGTTGTTGGGTTCAACTGCAAACAGCATAGACTCTGATTTGCAAATGCATTAGTGTCTACTTCACAGTAAATTTATAGTATGGTTAGCTAATTTCAGCTGTAGAGACTATTATTTTGCACTGTATTTACAGGTTAAACACAATGGGGAGGGCTAAGTGCTTTCAGTAGAGAAGGCAAATAACTTTCAACCAGCTTAAGATAAATGTAGTACATGTCTGAAATGAGTCATTGTGATTAAGGCCATATATACAATTTATGCACATGTTGGATAAAGAGTCTATTGGCTTTAGCTGGGCAGAGTGGTCTAAATCACTCACTTTTATCGATCTATGTCATCTCAAATCTTGGGTTTGGTCAATGTGGGTATGTGAGAAAGCTGCCAGTAGCTTTCCGTGAGTCAGTCGTTCTTACCGAAGCTTTCCCTGGGTTCTTCCTTCATCAGTTATACTGGCTGCCATGTATAGCCAATCTTGTGCTTAGAAATGGCATTAAACCCCAAACAACAACAGTAGCTGGGTCAAATATAACACACAATTAATGTGAAGGTGAATAAGTAGAGAGGAGGATGTCATAAGTACTGCCTCAGTGAACAAATTTGTTTTCATGGCAACGGCAGAAGCAGAGAGCTCACCAGTGCAGTGCATCACACATGGCCTTAGCTCAGCCTTCATCACTTCAGCCAGAACAAATGCTTTCAACAGTACATTGGGGCTAATTCCTCTCGGTATGACAGCCCATGTGCACCTTTTGTGACATTTGAGGCTGATCAACAGCAGTCAACGCCAGCTCAGACACAGTCTCAGCTGATTCAGATAGGGACTGGTTGCAGGGATTCAGCATCTCCTGACCTTTCCTGGCTTTACGTACTTGGCACTTGAATTAAGGAAAAGATGGCCCTGTTCTGTCAACACCAGACTCTGCCATAAGATGTAGGTTTTAGGTTGTTCATGGTCAGCACCGAATTCAATCTAGCCTACACCTATGCCTGAGGGAACTGCTTATCATGATCTAATATCGCATATCCCATCCTGACATCATGAACTTGGAATCAGAAAAAAGAAAATGATGACAGTCAACATCAAAAATCTGATCTAGCCTACACCAATACCAGAGTGGACTGCTTATGATGATCTAATATCAGAACATCTTGTGTACAAGCTTTTACAGGGTAGAAGCCCATCCAGTATAGTGCCATAATCAACTCATTTTGCTCTACGGCCCCTTTTGGACCATGATGCCCAGTTTATGTTGTGGTCCATAGGCATGAATCAGTCCATACTTATTATGCATCATTCTCAATCCAGTGCCATCATCAACCAATGTTGAATGGCTGCAGGAAGGCCTTTAATGACTTACTGTATGTTACCAGCTACAGCGACAGTTCAGTACCAAATGCCTTGATAGTACAGTTGGTATTTACAGTACTCTCACTTTGGCACTGCTAGAAAGGAAATTATGGCCCTGTTCTATCAAGACTGGACTTTGCAATCAGATGTGTGTATAGTCAACACTTATTCTAATACGACTTTTTGTATGCCTGACATGTGACGGTGATCCAATATTGGGTATCCCATCCCAGGGTCATAATGCTGATTTCAGCATCACAGATCACGTAGTCTCTATCCAGCATAGAACCCTTATTAGTCTATGTCCATTACAGTGCCACAGTGAACTGTTACCATGGCATACTCCTATGTCATCCACTGGTACTTGTGCTGGAAAGTGTATCTCATATTGCTCATGGAATAATGGAGAAGCTCAATACTCATTCACCCATTAACAAAGTTGCATCCATTATTCTTCTTTTGATGAAAGAGATGCATCTCTCTACATGATTGTTGCCTTGGACATCATCATATAACTTTTCTTAGATCTCTGCAGGCCACCTAAGAGGCAAACCTCATGAGTCCATAGACCCAAAGCTATGCCTTTGCCTCACAAGGGAGATAAATAAAACATGAAAGACCCTCTGAGGTATGCATAGTGGGGGGCATTCCTCCCTTTCTCAGGGGCCATGTGTGGCTGAGTGGTATAAAGTGCTCACACTGCCATCTCACTTCTGTCCACATGTGTTTGAGTCTCAGGCTTGGCCAGTGTGGGTATGTGAGAAAGGTGCCAGTAGCTTTGTATCTCAGTGGTTCTTATTGGGGTTTTCCAGAGTTCTTCCTCCACCAGTTATTGGATGCCATGTATAGCTTACCCTGCACTGAGAAATGGTGTTAAACTCAAAACAACACAATCTTCCCTTTCTAATGATCTAGTCAGCCATAATGCCCCATTTATATTTTTTCTCTAACATCCCTTTTTGAATAAATCAACTCAATCAAAACTTGTCCAACATAATGGGAGACAACTGCACCACTGTTACATGGGTAATAAATATTATTTCACAAGGCCTGCAGACCATGTTCTTTGCCACTATCCCTTTATATGCTTACCCTGTTTACAATGTCCTAAAAGACCTTTACTAAGTGGATATCCGGCAACAATTCAACACCAGATGGTTCTTGCTTCCAAAGGCCAGTGTCGCTGTTCAGATGGTTATAGATCGAGCTCTCAATCTATTAATCCAGCCACCATGGTTCAGAATTAAATGCCCAGTTGGAATGTCAGCACAGTTCACATTAAAGTTCCACATTCAGGGACTTGGAATAGCAATTCAGGACACTTTTCCTTGGTTTGAACAGCAGTCCCAGAATCATTGATTGTATCATGGACAGAGCTGTATCACATCCTTGACAGTGATTTTTCAACTACCTGGTTGACATTCTACAAAAACATTATATTCTTAATTAAATTTTCAACTCTTATTTCATGTCTGTTCCACCTTGTATTCCTTTTCAGCAATAAATAATCCTTCATAGTACCATGTCAGGATAATACTCCTTTGGGTATCGAGCTGAAAATGTACGTGAAAAACATGCCACAAAATCATTTTGATGTTGGTTTCAATCCTCTTAATGCAATCATATGTCACCTAATGGGAGAACCTCATTTTGCTTATGACAGGTGTTCCCTTGCTGGTCCAGCCTATGGGAATCATGACTTGCATAGATGCCAGTATGGCAGGTTGTGGTGCCTACCTCCTGCCAGCTTTTCTGGAAGTCAGCAGATTGTAGTTTCCACATTACTATTACACATCAGTCTTCCAGGGATGACAGCCATAGTGAATGCACTTGATTTGTGGCAGGAGACACTATATGGAAAAGGTGTACTCATTCTTTCCAAAATATCTCCACTGTGGTATGTCATCTTAAAAGGCAATAGGGGTGGGCGACCAGATCCCCAGATCTTTGCCTCCTGGTTTGGAATTTCTCAGTTGATACTATCAATGACCAATTCATATTTGAGTCTGTCACAGTCCGCACAGCCAAATGTATTTGTGGACTCGTTATTCAGTTGAAATCCACTAATCCAAAACAAATGATCAAAATTATACCTTTGGTATTCAATCAGATCTGTACCCACTGGGGCCTGGTATTTGGGAATCAATTAGTGTCAAGATGGAATTCAAAGCTTCCAATCTTTGTCTGTCCAGCAGTTGATGCTTTTTCCATATATTGGTCTGGTCTGGACATGCTTATCCTCCAACATCTCTGACCGCTATGATTTAGAAGCACATTTGGATTATATCGAACAAGGCCAAAGGAGTAAACATTTCTCAGATCAAGTGGTAGACAGAATTACTTGAGCATTAATTCTAATCAGCCTGAATGTATTTGAGGGGAATTGGACAGTATTTTTCTCAGTCGTGTGAACAGGAACACATCAAGCTGTGCTTAAAGCTTTGTTATCTTGATAGTTAGCTTTCTGTTGTTGATCTGTCATGACTGAATGCTTTGGACATGTGCCTGAAAGGTAAATGACTGTAGGCTCTGTCATGGTTGAATAAGGTACCATTTCAACTGCACATTATATGTCATTTCTTATACTTCTGTACCAGTGATAAATAACCTGTAACATATATAGAATTCAGTTTCTGTAACAAATAATACTTTATGAAATTATTTGAAAGTCCATGAAAACTCCTTGATACACAAATTTCTTAGGTTTTACAAACTGTCCTGGGACCCCAAGTGGCCAAGTGGTCTGTTGTGCTCACCATTCCAGATCACTGCAGTCTTACCCATCTGCATGGGTTCGAGTCTCTGGCTTGGCTAATGTGGGCATGTGAGGAAGCTTGCCAGTAGCTTCACATGGGTCATTGGTTCTTCACTGTGTTTTCTCTGGTTCTTCATCCACCAGTCATACTGGCTGTCATGTATAACCTATCTGGTGCTGAAAAATGGCTTTAAACCCCATAACAGCATAATAAACTGTTCTACAGCAACAGCATGACAGGCTCCTTTCCCAAGTTTTGTCTGGTTCCCACCTATGTGTGCAGATAATTTAGCGTTTTAATAGCTAAAATTTAACTTGCGAGGGCTGGATTTGCAATGTAGTGGTCATATGCCAAAGATACTGTGTTTGTGTGAGTTTTATTAAATATTTCATAATGAGGCACTAAAATCTATCAGAGGTAGAAATATTTTATTTCCTCAGTGCCAATACAACTTTTGTTGCTACAGTAGTGATATCATTACTTTATTTTTCTATTTAGAATATAAATCTTCTCTTTATTGTTCAAACCTGTATTTCTATATTTAGTTCTATTTCATTATTCTTCTGTATCTACTTCTTCTCCCTCCCTCCCTTGCTATCTCTCCCTCCATAATGATGAGCAGATTTTAAAATGTATGAAGACTGCAAACTGCATTTATGTACTCAATGTAATCAATGAGGACACCATCAAAAACATTAACTTAAGGCAACCAATAAGTGGCTTCAAGTATTAACTTTTTTATAATTAGTTCCACCTGAATCATTCAAACCGTCAGTGACTGAACATGACCTATTACTATTTAATATTCTGTGTCCTTGTTGTATACCTGTTACATTCCATGATAAACACATTTTTATAAAAAAATCTTGACTAAATATAGTAATAACATTTAAGTTGTGATTCTAACTCTCATCTCAATCATAATCATGTTTGAAAAAGATAGAGAAATCAGGTATTGATTGCAACTGAAATTAAGTGATGATTGGGTGAAGGTCTGTTACCTAACTAGACTACAAACTTGCCACAGTCACACAAAAATCATGTTTGAATGCAGAAATAAATAAAATATAAAACCAAAATCCTTACAAGTAAACTCAGAATCATTAAAATCTTTTCTTTAATAATGTTACTCTTCTGTGTCTGTTGGATATGATCACTCTGTGATGTTTCTACAATACCCCCCCAACAATGTTTACAATATTAATCTATGCAAGAAATGTGTTTCTGAAAATAAAATCTCTAATTTTCATATGAGAACAGTCATTAATTTGACAAAATACAGAATCTGAGGCATTATGTAAATTAAATTTGTGAAATGTCCCCATCCTAAAATATTTGTAAAATTCCAGAGCATCTTTTTACTGATGTTGTAATGGACCCATTAAGTAAATTAGTACATAATGGAGAAAAGAATCCATGCAATTGATCATTTTTGCTTAAAAATATATAATAATACCATGTTTCCACACTTGACCTGTTAAATATTTCTTTACATCTACCTAAATAAATGTAGACATCCTCGACATATATCAATACTACTATATCCTTAGTATTTACATTATTTGCTTTCCAGTCTGTACCATTAAAGCAATGAGATAGATTGATGAAACTTGATATATATCATCCGTAGAAGGTGTGTTGCATACCATATTTGGGTTCATATCTTTATGTCAGGGGTTGGTGTTCTGTCTTGCTTTCCTTTTAAAAATATATAATTTTAGAGCCACTTAAGGTTGGTTCATGCAATATGGTATAACTGTCTATCCTTTATAAGGTGGGTCACATACTGCATTTGGGATTCTACATTCAGGGTCAAGGGCACTTGACGATATTGTAAGTTGTTTGTTTCTGATGTGTAACTAAGTAGCCATTAAATGTACATGGATGAACCTTGATACACTCATTAAATGTACATGGATGAACCTTGATACACTCATTAAATGTACATGGATGAACCTTGATACTCATTAAATGTACAGGGATGAACCTTGATACTCATTAAATGTACAGGGATGAACCTTGATACACTCATTAAATGTACAGGGATGAACCTTGATACACTCACATTTCTCAAGTCTACAGCAAAGCACATCATATTCCAGAGTCTGTGTCATATTTTTCAGGGTCAAGGTTGTTGGCACTGTTATGCATTCTTTATCCTTATTACTCATTAACTCTAATGCCCTTTGATTTAATAGTCACAAAATTTGGTTACTTCCTATGTCTGCCAAGAACCTTTACAGCTGTGTTGTACAAATCAAAGTCTGTGTTCATTTGGGACAGAAATTCAAAGAATCTGCTTGTTTTTCCGGCTACTGCAGGGATTTATTTCTTTACATTTCTGATTGAAAGATGGAACATTTTTTCAGCCATCTACAGACATTCAAAGAATAAATCAGTTTTTGATTTTCATGATAGTGTGCCAGATATACGAAAATTCAATAGATTTCATGGACAAAAAAAACATTAGGGTAACTGAAATGGCTGTAAAGACAAACTTCTAATTGGTTTATGTACATTTCTTTGTTAGATATCAACGAAGCTTCCATTCCCTACACTCTGAATCTTATCCACCCTAACCTAGAGTATCAACTTTTGCTAGCCAAGAAGGTCCAGCTTATCGATGCTTTGAAGGTAAGTGCAGCAGGGCAAGTAAATAAGGCATCAGAGTAATGGTTAAAATTTTTAAAATTACATTTTTGTTCATCATCCAGGTATGCATGTAAGCAATCAAGCTGCAGTTTCATTTCAAACTATTAAATGGAAATACAGTTAAACCTCTTTTTGAAAGACCACTGCTATGAGACAACCTGTCATGACAGACTTAGTTTGCAAAACACATTGCTTATATAGTATTGTGACCTGTCAAAACAGACCACCCATCTTATGAGACCATTTTTTGGCAGGATAGGTGGTCTGTTAAGACAGGTTCTAAAGTAATGCCTATTTTCTAGTAATGTGTTACTTCCATTCACATGAACTGTATGTCCTTTATGGTCTAATTTTTTTTTTCTGAATATGAACTAGACTGTGTTTTTATACAGCATATTTGAAAAGCAACAGAAGAAAATGCCCCATATTCTCAAAACGTTTTAAGCACAGAACTCAAATTTGAGATTTAAATCTAAAAACTCGGATGTCCTGTAGCTTTGAATAAAAACCAATTCATACAACTTTATAAATTTATTAAATTTGGCTCTTCCATTAGCATCAGGGACTATCCTAGGGGCCATCTTCTGTAAAAAGTCACTTGAGGGTGTCAGATTTTGCTCCTGGTTATTGGGAGAGCAATTTACATGTCACTCTGAAACACATCAAATAGTATTCAAGAATGCTGAAAGATTTTGAATGTAAATCAATTCATATTAAATTGATGAATGCACAGTAAGACTTTTTTCAGTTTATTGACCAGATGCTCTGTGAAAGATTGTTTATTGCATCGAACCATTGCTTATTGGTGTAATTTGGTGTTTTATGGCATAGCAATACAAATTGATTGTTTTGTGCCAAGGCAGTTGGAATAAAGGTCTTACTGGCACAAAAGCTTTACACTTTTTATATCTGGAAATTCACTAAATCAGAGTTTTCATGAATAGGAACAAATGTTTGAAACTAATGATTACTTTTTTAAAAATATCGCAGGAATAATGTGTATATTTTATGTACCATAACTGGTATATATGGATATCGTATGCTGGAAGGATTTCCAAGGTGTATTATCAACTACAACAGTGACATGATTCTGTTGAAAACATTTATCAGAAACCGATCTATAAAAAAATTTTTATCATTGATTTAGTGTTTTGTGTCACACCAAAACAAGTAGGTTATCTAATGCCAATGAAGTAAATAAAGTTCCTTGCCCAAGGACACACCAATTAGCAAGCCCAAGCATATCGGAATACAATCCTGCACCCTTTCATTAACGAGTCCAGTACGCTAAGCACTGAGCAACCATGCTTCTGATTAAAGTCAACAAAATTCTGCCTTTTATCATAATGTACAATTCAGCCATACAGTATTGTATGATAATGCCTTGTCCCACCTTTTGCAGGAACTGCAAGTACACGAGAATGACATTAACTTCATGTCCCCAGAGTACAGACAGATTCTGGAGGATGCTGAACTTCTGAAGGCAGAGTTCAAAAAACAACCATGCCATCTGGAAAGACTCTATGATATCCTTTTATCTCACCTGACAAGAGTGATTACTCTCATTTTTTTTTTATTGCAGCATTTCTCAGAAGTATTTGCTTCATAGAATTAAAAATGATCCAGAGAAATGCAGAGCATCTTGCATGTAGTGTCAGGTAAAAAATAGCCATTTGAGTAAGGAAAGTTGATGTCATCATTAGCAAAATTTGGTTTAAAATGGTTAGTGTTTAGCAAAATTTGGTTTAAAATGGTTAGTGTTTAGCAAAATTTGGTTTAAAATGGTTAGTGTTTGGATAAGACTTATTTGTAAGTATGCACCAACTTTAGTCAGAATGTGTAAACTTGTAGTGACTGCTATTTTAAACCTGCTGGTGATGTAAACAAAACAAAGATTTTTTTCATTAAGGAATTGAAACATGGTCAGAAGCAGATGATAATTCAGTAAGCCAAGAATGATTTTAGTGATATAAACATACCTTAAATTACTGAAATGCCATGTTCTACAATTCATAAATATTTGAAAAAATTTCATGAAGGTAGAGACAAAACCCAAGAAGCAAGTGGCGGATACCCAAATCATGAGCAAAAGGTGGTGATCATGTATTTTGTGTCTTGTCTGTTGCAGTCTTTGGTCCTTGACAGTCTTTCCAAGACCTGAGTATAGATTTTAAATGAGTCAGTTGGTGTTAATGTTTTTATAAACCACTAACAGAAGAAGATTAAAGTGCTTACAGTTTAGGAGATTTACTGAAATGAAGAGACTAAAATTTCTCAGCAGTGAAAATCAGTCCAAGACTTTAAGACTCCATACCTAAAGAATTACTCTGAAGAGAGCCAAAGGTTTTATTACCAAGTATTCAATGTGTAAGTATCATTTTCTTTAGTATTTTAGTCAGGAGTTAGTTAGAGAACTAGCAATGACTATAGTTTACCTCCTATGATATCAGCACAAGTGGCTAATAACTTTGACTGAGCAGTGTATTTACATATTCAAAATAATTATGATTGGGTATTTTTTCAGACTTACTGGCTTCTGAAGACCATTAAGATTTTTCTGGAAATTGGTTTCTGTTATACATTTTGCATTGACAACTGGTTGACAAAGAGCAATCCTAAAATTGTATCATATTATACAGATATTTTGATATGGTTCAAGATTCATTTTGTTTCCCTTCGGCTGTCCAAAACCTAGTTAGTGCTTGTTTCTGCTACTCGAGCCATTTCTATATGAATTTATGCACCCTAAGAAGTGCTTATTCATAACATTAAAAATAAACTTTAAGCAGGTATCCTTGAAAAGATTATTGACATAATTGGCATGGAAACTTGACACTAAATTTCATTATCATCCTTTAATGAGAACTGAAGTTTGTAACTTCTTCATGCAAAAATGTGTATGTTGTCATTTTGTATTATTATCTCCTTAACTATTTGGATGTATGATAACAGATCTGTACATTGACAAATTCAAGTTCAAGGGTCAGAACGTCAAGGGAAAAGTTCCAGCCCTTCTGGAAATACTGGACAACTATGACCTACAAAGTCTAGTGCAATTCTTTGAGACATCGTAACAGTACATCCTAGATCGGACCTATCAATCTGATATCAAGACTGTGATAGTAATTTTATTTGGTGTTGCAGTGTGAATCGCTATATAATTCACATCATAATGATCAATGTAATATTAGTAACATTTCTGTAAACCTGGCAGCTGTGTGAATTTTTGGAAATAAGAATTACAATCTTGTCCTTGTAATGACTTTTATCATCATAAGGCCACAAGAGTCCAGAAATAAGTCTACAAAATTATTGTAATTTATGTATTAGAATGTCTTGTATAAAACACAGCATAATGACAATCCTTCACATTCCATGCATTTGTTGATCACTGTAATACATTTGTTGATCACTGTATTACATTTGTTGATCACGGTAATACATTGTTGATCACTGTATTAATTCTTAAATGGCTAGCCAGTTAAGTCCATTTACAATAACCAAGTTGGCTTCATTTGATAAACATTGATATAATTAGTTACTTTGCAGTTGCAATAAATACCATTTCTCATCAAAATTAATATCCTTCACAAGTCTCTGACCTAGAACAATCACGCACAAACAACAACTTAATGTACTACTCCAAGTAAAACACTTTGAGTGCATGCCATTTGTTATGTGCATCTTTTTATGTAGACTATGTTATAAATAAAGGAATTTAACAATCAGATTTTAATTACTGCTTCCAATTTGTAATGAAATTTTCACACAAAAGATTTACTTGGTATTAATCATATTTATGTTTCCGTGATACTGATGAATGATTCAAATTATTTCTCATCTCTAACGGATTTGCTTCACAGTTCATCTCTTGCAGTATTTGATCATTTAGCTTGTGACTGAATCATAAAATAGATATAAAAATTGCTTTCAGCCATGAGATAATCATGTGTCATATTTTCCCTGCAATTTCAGTGCTGCTCTTTCTTGAGGTTTCGTTTTTCTTACTTTGGTTTCTATATTTCAGAGAGTGTCATACCTTACAGCAGGAATTTACTGACATGAATTTTGCAGTTTTGTTCAAAATGGGATTTGGATTTTGACTAGTTCTATTTTAGTGATTGTGGTTTATGAGAGGTAATATCTTAGATGATAAGGGGCAAAAAATTGCCCACCTTAGAATCCCATCATACTATTAAATATTGGAGCCGTCACCTCACAATCAGATCAAAACTTTCTGCAGAAAATGTACAGGGCCAATGGTTTGTTACCTTACCATTTGAGTTTTTGTTTTATCGTGAGACTCCGAGTAACTGAGTGTTCTAAGGTGCTTGCACGAGTTAAAGTCTCGGGTTGACCAACACAGGCATGTGAGAAGGCAGTAGCTTCCCATGGGTTGATGGTTTTTCCTGGGTTCCTCCTAAACCATATATACTAACAATCATGTATAAGCTGTCATGTGCTGAAAATGGGTTTTAAACCTTACCCCATCCCCAACTCAGAAAAACCTAAGTTAATCCATGTTTTATAATTAAGTTACTTCATTTTTGATACAGTATTTCTAATTAAATTTTATCTAGATGCCACTGAATGCCCTTCCCATGCATTTGCTCAGTGATGTATGACAGGCAAATACTCCTGCATATATTAAGAGGTGACCAGTGGATGTAGGAGTTGTACTGGCTCAGTAGTTAGTCAATAAAACCTGTGACTTACAGGTTCAACTCCTTCCATCAGATCAGCATGGGTTGACTACCATGGTGTGTCCTTATCCATAGCACATTACTTTATTGCCTTGGTGCTAAAAAACTTACGTACTTTGCTGTGCTACAAAACCACTAAACCAAAACCATTTAATGTCATCAGTGATACTTCAAGAAATATTTCAAGGCTACCCTTTAGTAGTGAACTGCATTTAAAAAGTGTCAACTTGAAAGCCCTGACATACATTATATAACATCATTACACATCTGTAAATTTCTAAATTTAATTTTTAATTTTTCATCGACTTTTTATATTTTACTGGATTTCATAATGTAATAAATTAAAACACCATGTTTAAACATCTAATACCCCCCCACCCCGGTCCTATGACAATATTTTCATCAGAAAATTGCCTGGATGGTGCTGATATGCACCTCTATTGCTCTTCTTGTAATTTTTTGTTTCATATGAAAATATCTATGTGATAAGCATATAATAAGTATCATATTCTTTATTAAGAATTGGTGTTGTTTACCCTAGTTAATTCATTTTAACTAAAATATGTTTGTTGTTGGTTCTTATTAAGAATTATGATGTTTCACCCAATAATATAGGGAAAATAGCCACATACGTTTAAAAAATACTTTTCAGCAGAGGTTTTCTTCTTAATATGGAATAAGATAGATCCAAGTATAAGACAAACTTTCCTGTTTAAGGCCATTTATGAATCCAACTCTGCTGTGATATGGCATAGCTTTGTTTTCAATATAATTACACGTCATAATATTCCTCCATTCAATGGTTATTAGTTGTGATGATTGGTACTGCATGAAGTTAGTTGTAAAATGTTATTAAACAGGTTTTTTTCTGATGGATCCATTATTTAAATCCATAGTATTATTGGCCCCCCTCATCTGCCTTGTCTCAAGCTAATAGAACTAGACCAGAAAAAACGAACTGTGACTGACCTTGGAACTGAAAAGAAAATAAGGCTGATAGCAAAACACCCATGTAATAGAAAATATGATACAGGATCTTGCTCTATTTTTATAAGCCATGGTAGCTCACTTGGTAGAGATCAGACTCATCATGGGTTTGATACCCACCCAGGCCAACCCAGATTAGCAGCTTCAGTGTACCCTTGGGAAAGGCATTCAGCTCCCATTTTCTTGGTGTGATATGGCTAATCATGTGTTCAAGAGTGTCATTAAAACCAACAAAAACAAAAACAAATTTAGTTAAAATTTATAAAATGAATTGAATAATTTATAACTTTTGCAAGCCTTGGTGAACAAAATTTTGAAAACACTGCAGCCTAGTGCGGTGAATAAATGCTGAAATGAATCTGGATGCCTTGGACACTATGCTTTTTCTTTATATCACATGACATCAGTTGAGAACTAAAACGATCTCATTAATATGTTCATGAAACAGATATTAAATACATATATATATATATATATATATATATATATATATATATATATATATGGGCTTGGTTTTAAGTGCCTACATGGGACAACTCGTGATGTTCAAAATTTAGCCAAAATTCAACAAATTAATTTTGTTAAGGATGTCCACTTTTATAAAACCTTACTATGTATCACAAAACGATGTAATTCCATTATGTCATTAATATAAATCAGTTATTACCCAAGTCTATTGTAGAGCATGAACTTGGGGAGAGATCAGGCATGAAACAGCATGGACACAACTTTCTCATATTAAAAAAAGGAAAGGAAAAATTGCTAAGACAATTTTAAAAATTGCAGTAACAGTCTTGTCAAAGAAACCAATTCCTGGAGTGATTTTAAAAAAATAATACTTTTGATTATAATATATAGAAGTGCAATACAACCTTGCAAACACACCTCTCCTAAGCTTGTTTTTAGTAATAAAGTGCTCCAAGTCATCTGTCCATCTAGGTGGAATTCAGACAAGAGTTATCTCTCCCCGGGTGAAGGGATTGGTGCCAAATTCTGCCTAGACATGCACTGTCTCTTAGGTTTGAATGTAACTGCATAAAGAGGGTGCTGCATAAAGAGGGTGTGCCCACACTATGATCATAAATGAATATTTTATGTATTATAATATTTAACTTGCAAATCCAGAAAAATAAAAGTTTTGATGGACTTATTTTGCCATTATAAAATTTTACATTCCTGTTTTCCTTTTACTTCACCCAAAGTAGACTGGAGGGACCATGGCTTCAATTACACTTTAAAAAAAACTGTCCCTTTAGTGTCAGTCTTTAAGGTCATTACATGAAGCACTGATAGATGAGTGCACTGGTACAGTCTAACATATAATACCACCAACTAGGACACCAACAATTACAGTATTAAAACACCACCAACCAGGACACCAACAATAAGACTTAAACACCATCAACTAGGACACCATCAATAACAGACAAATCTGTCACTGCAAATTACATATTTAAAAATAGTGTCTCAATTCAGACAGATACAATGCAATACTTCAAAGATTGGATTATTTCTCAGACTTACCTCATTGCTTGCAATTCTTGACTAAATGAGAAAATTATCCAACATGGCAATATCAATATAAATACAGCAAAGCCAAGATCCTTGCAGTATGTCATGGTCTGATGTGAAAATCCTGTATGTAATGCTGTTACAATAAAAAGCCAATGCAGAACTCATTTTTAAGAGTAATTTTGTTTTATTAAAAAAATAAATTCCTCAGAAAGTTACATACAATTATAAACTTTTGTTATAAATTGTTAAAATGGTGTTAACCTAAATCCTACATAAAATTAATGTACATGCTTCACAAGCTGCCATAGTACATGGCCAAAGCTTTCTTGGCAAGGTCCACTCCAGCGTACATCTTCAAAAGCTGATGGGTCAGACCGATGCCAGCCATAAAAAACATCAACAATACACAATAGACACCCATCCAGAATGGACTCACCCTGGGAAAAAATAAGAATCATTTCTTACTCCTTTATATCTATAACTTAAATATGTAAAATCCTTTATATACATGTACACAAATCATAAAACATGATTGAAGTTTTTTAAAATTTAATTTTTGGATTATGTAAACAAATGTGACTCAAGCTGTAGATTTAAATCAGAATTTAACATTTAAAAATGATGTTGTATTCTTTGGCTTATTTTACTTTAGGGACCGCTCCAGTGGCCTATTGGTAGAGCATCCGCCTCGGATGCGGGAGGTCGTGGGTTCGAACCCCAGCCGAGTCATACCAAAGACTTTCAAAAATGGTACTAACAGCTGCCTCACTTGGCTCAGCATTAAAAGGTTAGTGTTAGGACTGGTTGGCCTGGTGTCAGGATAATGTGACAGCAGGGTGGGACATCATGCTACATGTCTGCAACGTGAGGCTCCAGTGCTAAACATCACTATAAACTGTCACACTGCAGACATCATAGCGATATGACTGAAAAGTTTTTAAAGCTACGTTAAAAATCTAAATCACACACACATTTTACTTTATCTTTGTTACATTCCCTCATTATATAGCTTAAATGGCAATGATGTGCAAGAACTTTTATTCTTCAACATGCATCTGTAACTTAAAACAAACTTTTTTCCACTTTATGAATTTTACCTATGCAAAGTAACAAAATGAGCCTCCCCATAGTAAAGGACTCAACACATCACCCTAGCTATTGTCAGCCAATTAAGTAATATGGAAATTGTGGATGTTTACACCTGACCACCTTGCCTTTTAATTGCCTCAATGACAATTTGCTGTATAAACTGCCACAAGGATAGTTTTACATGAACTTTTAGCAGGACTGTTTACTGTTTATACATACTACCTGTAATGTACTGAGGTGGCATTTTTTGTTTTCTGAAGGTTACTGAAAATTTTGGAAACATGAACATGCAAGGGGATTTGTGAATAAACAATCATGTTTAGCATGAGTTATGGCAGGTATGCATTGTGGCAGCCATATTTGATACCATTTTCATTTATGACCAGCTAGATATTACAAGAAGTCTTTCAGTGAAAACCCCATGCTGGTATGATCATTCATTCAGAAGTAGTGATAAGATTTTCAAGATGGCCACTGAGATGGCCATATTGAATGCCTGTCTGGCTGTATTTTCATTTTATAACCAACTAGACATCATAGGAAGTTTTCTTAGTCAAATCCCATGTTTATATGACCATCCATTTGGGATTAATAGTGAGAACAAGATTCTCAAGTAGGCAGCCATATTGGATGTACAAGATTTTCAAGATGGCTGATGTGTCAACTATATTTTATATCAGATCAACATAAATTTCACTGAGGTCAAAGTAGACATCGTAAGAAGTCTTTTAGTTAAAACTGCATGTCAATAAGACATGCAGGAGGTGTAGCAATATTTTCAACCCATAATTGATATCAGATTGGCACCATTTTTATCTACAGCCAACTAGACATCATAAGAAGTCTTCTGGTGAAAACCCCATGTCAATATGACTTTCCATTCAGGAGGTGTAGCAATAACATGATTTTCAAGATGGCTGCAGTGGCAGCCATTTTGGATGCCAGATCAGCACATTTTCATTTTAGGACTAAAAAGATGTCTTCTAGTGAAAACCCTATATTTTGATATGACCATTCATTCAGGAGGAGTAGCAATAACTACATTTTCAAGATGGTTGCTGTAGTAACCATATTAAATGTCTCATATGCACCATTTCATTTAGGATCAACTAGAACATAGGATGAATGTGTGTGAGAGTTTCAAGGCAATCCTCCAAGTAATTTAGGTGCAGTAGCAATAACAATCTTGTGCTAATAGATGGACAAGAAATGAAAACTTTTACCAAAAGCTCTTTGACATATAGCACCATTATACATTTGTTTTGATGAACATCATGTTTTATGGATCAGTAAACCTATCATACTGACCCCTGTTTCTAATCATTAAGTATTTACCTGTTCATAAAACTTAATACTGACCTCAATACAGATCAGTGCAATTGGTCTACTGGTTCATAAAACTTAATATTGACCTCAATACAGATCAGTGTGATTGGTTTACTGTTTCATAAAACTTCATAATCACAATGCAGTGATTGAAAGCACTGGGAGCAGCAGCATTAACATGTAAGAAAAGTATATGACAATGATGGGGATACTTGGATATTTCATACTATATTTTACTATATCCAGTTCAGATGGGTACAATTCTATAACAAACAGATTTTAAAAAATGTGAAAAGATTATTAGAAATGAATCATACCTTTTGCTAGCTTTCTCAGAGTAGTCATGGAAATATTTGTGGCGGCTGTATACAAATACAAGACCCACAATAGCTGCTGGCACTGAAAAACAAAGCATAATGTTAAACATACCGGGCCTCAATCAATCCACTTGTCCACATATCCTGTCAAAGTGGTATGAGGGTAAGGAAAATTGGATTTGTCAATAAAAACAAAAACTTATAGTCAAATAGAATTTGTCTCTTTTAGTACCAATGGTTACCATAGAAAACCTGTTACATTACACATAAATCTATAAATATATCAGTCCGTTTAATATTCACAAATGGTGAGAGGTTGGCAGAGTGGCTAGGTTACATTATATAGAACTAGTCAATTAGGCAATGCATGTAATTTATTTTTGGATGGGTTTAACCCCCCATTTTAGAGCACAAGATGGGCAATACATGGCAGCCAGTATATTTAGTGTAGGAAGACACCTGGAAAATTTCATGAAAAGTCAACAAGCCATGGGAAGCCACTGGCAAGCTTTTTCACATACCCACATTGGCCAAACCTGAGACTCAAACCCACATGGACAGAGGTGAGACATCAGTGATCTGTAAACCACTCTTATACCCAGGGACCCAATAATGCATGTAAATTAGAAGTCTGTTAAAACATGGGTTCATAAATCTATCAGCTGTAGCTGACAATTTCTGTCTCTAAATATACCCTGAATAGCAATATGCAGAAATATTTCTTAGAAATATACTAGGAAATAGTAAAGACCCAACTGCATGCATCAGTATATTGATCTCCACTTGAAAAAATTTCCTTCAACCGAATTACAATCCAAGACATAATATATGTTTGTGTCAATATAAACAATTAGGTTCCTATCCTACCCAGCGGTAACAGCTAACTATGGTATTGAAAATGATGCATAAAAATTGACTACATTTTACATTAAAACATTCAGATATTTTCTGAGAATGACATAAGAGATCAGGGTCTAACATGTTGTGCATAGACTTTTGTCACATAATGTGCTGTGACAAATCAAAATCTAGCAATGCATAGATTGTTGTTGCATCAAGTCATGACAGATCTGGGCATACATACTGGTGTCACAGATCAGGTCTAACTGCGTACTCTTCACATAATGGTACTGTATGACAGATCAGGGTCTAACAGTGAAGAGATATTGCATAGATAGTAAATACATAATTGTTATGACTCTATGGTCTTATATTAAGTAACAGAAAAGAAACAAGACCAACAATTTTATTAATATCAACAAATAAATTTATTTCTCTACATTACAAAGTCAAAATGTAACAGGAAATTACAGTATTGTGAATTAAATCCCATATAATCCAAAATGTTCTATCAAAAGTCCCAAAGTATAGAATGTTCTGAATGATTTCCAATAATCTTGAATGTGCTGATGTATAAAGTCATGAATAGGTTGATGTACCAATAGTCTTGATGTATCACAATGATATAATCCAGAATGTCTTTGAATGAATTCACAATAATCCCAAAATAGTATTTTAATCCCAAAAGTCAACAAGAACTTTGCAATTCCAATGAATAATTTAAATAAATGATTCCTCTCAAATTATACCTGATCACAACAGTAAATGACTCAACAGACTGAACTTTACATTGGAATGAAATAATTTTGTTTACCACAACCTTATATATTAATCTCAGTTGATCTAAGACACAATAAAATGACCAGGATCTGGGCCACAAGTTCACTTCCAGAACATTCTAAGCTTATAAATAATAATAATAATAATAATAATGAGGACTTTGTATAGCACCTAAACTTTAGAAGCTCTAAGCGCTTTACAACATTTGACAACACTTAAAAAAACATATATAATGATATGATTACAAAATTAAAAACAAACATCACAAAAGTAGAAACAGAAAATATGCTGTAAATATTTAAGGCAAGGATACATTATTAGGTCTTTAAGTCTGTTCTTGCAGTTGAAATAGGTGAGTTTTAAGAGCGCTCTTGAATGAGATCACTGTGTCTTTGTGTCTAAGTGCAGTGGGCAATTCGTTCCACATTGCTGGGCCCTGGTATGCAAAAGAGCATTGTCCATATGATTTCATTTTCATAGTGGGAATAATGAGAATACGAGTGTCAGAAGAGGAGTGTAAGTATCTTGCAGGTGTGTACACATGGGTGAGGTCAGATAGGTATGTTGGACTGGAGCCCGTCAGTGAAACTTAGCACAGAGAACAAATTTTATGTTTAATTCTGGATCGTATGGATAGCCAGTGTAAGGTACAGAGCAGGGGAGAGGCGTGCTCTGATCGTGGTACTCTAAGGATGATTCGAGCAGCTGTATTTTGAACTTTTTGAAGTTTCTGAAGTAGATATTGAGACAAACCAGACAGAATTGAGTTACAATAGTCCAGTCTTGAAAATACTAAGGAACACACAAGTGTTTTAGTGGCATCAACTGAAAGATACTTGCGAATGGAGCTGATTCGTCTCAGCTCAAGATATGCAGCCTTGCATATATTCATGACATGTTGGTGCAATGAGAGAGTACTGTCGAGAGTAACACCGAGGTTTCGTACTGACTGTGTGAATTTAATGTTGGTGTTGCTGATATTTATTGTCTGAGGTAAAGGATGTGAATGAGAAAGTCTTTGTGTTGTAATCAGAATGGCTTCAGTTTTATCATCATTCATCTGCAGCTTGTTACATGTCATCCATGATTTCACATCGAAATGCACCTCTCTACGCCTTGGATGGTAGCTTCAACTTCAG
>JAECUM010010990.1:0-76302 GCA_016617855.1 Megalonaias nervosa | reverse complement strand
GAACATTACACACTACTCCTACGATTTCACCTCTTGATCACAAAAATGTTGTACAGAGACTTGTTTATATTCCACTATGGTCGTTTTGTTGTGTTTTTTATTCCTGTACTTAACCATATGGCTTTTATGTATTTTTGTCTTTCGTGTTGTTCACCAATAAAGATGACAATAAACGTGTCCTGAAAAAGTATACAAACTCTTGTCTTGTCTGTCTTCGTGTCACAAGTGACATTTTATTACACTACTACTACTATGGCTACCTCTACTGTCTCTGCTCCCTCTTCCTCCACTGTCAAAGTCATTGACGAACACGTAGATCGGACTAGTTGGGAGGCCTTGTATCTTCGCCATCCCTTTAACATGCTTATTGCTGGACCAAGCGGTTCAGGCAAAACCGAATTTGTCAAACGTTTGATCGAACATAAACATCATTTGATCGATCGTCCTCCTCAACGAATCGTGTATCGTCCTCCTCAACGAATCGTGTGGTGCTATAAAGAGTGGCAATCGGCGTACAGCCTTCTGCGAGAAAGTCAAGGCGATTCCATCGTCTTTGTGGAAGGCATTCCTGTCGAAGACGACGGAATCGTGTCTGACCCTAGTCAAACTCATTTGGTTATTTTTGACGACATGTTAGGAGAAGACGAAGAAGAAATTAAACTCTGGTTTACGCGCAAAGGGCATCATCGTAATGCCAGTGTCATTTACATTACCCAAAATTTGTTTCAACAAAGTAAAGCCCATCGTACCATCAGTCTCAATGCTCATTACTTGGTGTTGTTTAAAAGCCCTAGAGATAAATCGCAAGTACAAGTCTTAGCCAAACAGTTAGGAACGCCTTGGCTGATTCATGCGTACGACGATGCCACTCAAACCCCACACGCTTATTTACTCGTGGATTTAAAACCCACTACTCCCGATTATTTGCGATTTCGTACCCATCTGTTTCACCCCTGGTGCCAAGACGGAGGACCTATCGTGTACACGTCTCCGTCGTCGACTTAATCACCCCAAAAAATCTATAAAAACCTCGGTCACTTGGACTCTGTCTCACACATTGTCAACATGACGTCCCTTCAGTCTCATCTTCCCATTAAATTGATTCGTGCCTTGTACGGCATCAGTCGCGAAAAAAATCCACAAATACGTGCTCGTGTCTTAGAAGCTAGTCTCAAAGAAGTCTTACGATGGTTTACGGTGACAGCACGTCAATTACTGCAAGGCATCATTCAGATTCCACATCAAACCAAACGTTTTTTTGAGAGAAACAAAGTTGCCTTGACGCAACTAGCCGATCCTCGCATCGACACTCAAACCAAAAAGCAAATCATTTTGAAACCTGGAGGAAGTGGATCTTTAGGAGGTGTCATCATTCGTTCCCTCTTAAAATGGGATCCTAATGCTCCCAAAGTTGTCCCCAAGAAAAAAGCCACACCCAAACGTACCCAGAAGAAAAAGAAAAAGAGCAAGGGTGTCAAGACCAGGTCACAACCTCAGAAAAAGAAAAGAAAAGCCCACAGAAAACAGCTTCTACTCGCAAGAGAGTGTCTCCAACAACTTCTCCTCCAGCAGTGACACCCTCTTCCTCTTTAGCAGCAGTAGCCGCTGCTCACAAAGTACCTGCCCCCAAAGTCAAAGTCCAAGAGAGAACGGGTGTGTTACAGAGTTTACTGGATTTGTCCAAGCAAGAACTGTCTCGATTTAGTCCGTTGCGAACTCCTCCACGGCGTGTGTTACCTGTCATCAAGTTGATACGACGTAAAGACAATCAGTGGCGACGCATTCCAGTATAAAATGACCTGAGGCAAACCATACGGATCAGTATTTTTTGTGCTACTGCACGTCCAAAGATGTTCCCTCCAAGAAGTGTACACCGTTACCATCGTCGTTCTTCTTCTTCGGTCCAAAAAGGAAAAGGAAAACGAAAAAGACAGTCACGTCATCCTAAGAAGCGCTTAGTCAAACATCGGCGACACTCTCTGAAAAGACACACTCGTCCAAAGAAAAGGAGAAGCCACCAAAAGGGAGGTTTCTTTGGCCCTTTCCTTGAATTCGATAAGATAGGTGACAAGTTTGTCACAAGGGTAAAGGACAGGCTCCAAAAAAAATAAGATAAAAAGACGCATGTGAAACCATGGACTTTAGTGTATGTTGTGGATCAAAAGATGTCCCCTCATCGTCGTTCTTCTGTCCAGAAAGAGAAAAGAAAAAGACAGTCTCGTCATGCGAAAAAACGCTTAGCCAAACATCGACGTCATCCCCAGAAAAGGCACACTCGTCCAAAGAAAAAGAGGAGTCACCAAAGAGGAGGATTCTTTGGTGATTTTGGAAAACACATCGTCACCTTTATGACAAAGCGATAGTCCCCAAAAGGATAAAAGGCTGTGTGACAAGTCATCGACGTTAGTGTATTTTTGGTGTGTGTCCCAGAATCAACAAACAGAGATGTCACCCCGCAAAAGACATTCCTCTTCTACCCCCAAAGGAAAGAAAAGGAAAGGACTGCCTCCTCGTTTGGTCAAACATTGGGACATGTTGTCTGTCCTGTCCAAAGCTCCTCCACCCATGCGAAAAAACTCATTCAAACGGCCTCCAAAGATGTCATCGATACGGTGAGCGAATGTTGTCTGAACGTCTTGAAAGGCACAATACCTTTGACTAAACATCAGAAAAATTGCTTAGCCAAACATCGACACGTTCTTCGCCAAATGGTCCAAAAGAAAATACCCATTGGTCAAAAGAAAAAGATGTTGGTGCAACGTGGAGGATTTTTACCCCTGTTAGGACTTATTACCAATGTAGCGAAACCTATACTGAGTGCCATGGGACATATTATACCTGCCATAATTCCAAAATAAAAGACCAAGAAGATAAAAGGGACCTCTGAAATCAAAAGATCTCAGACGTGATCCTTGAAATCTGATGGAAGGACGAAAACTAGCTTTAGTCCCTTACAAACGATGGATGGAATACCATCGTTGGCAAGAACAACGAACCCCACATTTACCTCCCAATCCTCATTTGACCGAGATGTCCCAGATACAACACGAATTGCAATCGTTGATGGATCGCAGCGATTTGTCAGAAACGGAAAAATCGCAACGGTACGGTCAGTTGTTGCAACGACTGCAACTCTTTCACCAGAAAGCTTTAGACGAAACAGCTTCACCCACTCTGAAAGATTTTAAGGCCTTGATGAAAAGTCCATCACCGCCACCACCACCACCACCAGTGGTCAAGACAGACACAACCCCACGAAGGCCTGAGGAAGAAGAGGCACGAGAAGTTTTTCAAACACCGTCAGCAGCTCCCATTCCTAGTAAGATTGCAGCGTCCTTGTTGACCCCTTCCCCTACACCGCAACGAGAAGAACTTAAAGCTTGGGTTAAAAAGATGATGTCTACTCCACCTTCGACAGAGGTGAAAAAGAAAGAAGGGAAACCAGAAGTGAAAAAAGAAAAGAAGACCAAAGCCATTCCATTACCACCACCACCACCACCACTACCTTCCACTTCTACGCCCGTGGCACATCGGACACGTAAGACCGTTTCCAAACCACCCCCTCCTTCCATTCAGACTAGCATTCGTGAAAATTGGATCACTTATTAAAACATGGAGAAGGTGTTAACCAGCATTTACTACGATCCAGCTCATCCTGCAGGTTACGGAGGAGTTCAGAAATTGTATCGTGCTGCCAAAACTCGACTGAAAAGTATCCGTTTACCTCAGGTGCAACGCTGGTTACAAGAACAAGCCACATACACCTTACACAAACCCATTCGACGAAAATTTTCCAGAAGTCGCACCCAAGTGGAGGGTATCGATCACCAATGGCAAGCCGATTTAGCCGATGTCTCTCATTTAGCCACCTACAATCGTGGCTACAAATATTTGTTTTGTGTCATCGACGTCTTTTCCAAATTTGCTTGGGTCGTACCATTGACTTCCAAATCGAGCAGTGAGTTAGTGCGAGCCCTCAAACTGGTGTTGAAACAAAGTGGTCGTCACCCTCTTCGATGGCAAACGGACAAAGGCACCGAATTTCTAAACCAAGCTTTCCAAAAAGAATTGAAGAAACGTGACATTCATTTTTTCACCACCGAGAATCCCGAAACCAAAGCCAGCATCGTGGAACGTTTTCAACGTACCTTGAAAGAACGCATGTGGAAATATTTTACGCATCAACACACTCTCAAGTACATTGACGTCTTGCCACACCTCGTTCAATCGTACAACCAATCTTACCATCGGAGCATTGGACGTGCCCCCCAAGAAGTGACTCCCGAGAACGAAGTGACCGTCTTCGAGCGCCTGTTTGGACCGTCCACGACAGTGCCTGTCCCCAAGAAAGGTGGAGTGTTGGCCACGGGAGATTGGGTACGCATTGGCAAAACCAAACGCACTTTCGACAAAGGTTACTTACCCAATTGGACCACCGAATTGTTTCGTGTCACTGAACGTGTGCGTGGTCGTTATCCTCCCGTCTATAAATTAGAAGACATGAACGGGGAAGTGTTAAAAGGAACGTTTTACTTACCCGAGTTACAACGTGTGACCAAAAAAGAAGACGACGTGTACGAGATCGAAAGCATTCTCGATCGAAGAACTCGTAAAGTAGGAAAGAAACGTGTCAAAGAAGTCAAAGTACGTTGGAAAGGATATCCTCCCAGTTTTGACTCTTGGATCGACGCTTCGCAACTCATTGACTATAAAAAGAAGTGACCATCATGCCCTTCAACACAGTCTCAGCTACTGCAGTGACCACTCCTTCCCCCAGTTCTTCTCTGCAAGATCTACAAAAACAACCCTTGTGGGTGTGGTGTGGAGAACGTGTGCCTAAAACTCAAATCGTCTTTTTCTGCCAAATCTTTGTGGTGTATTGTGTCATCGGTGCTGCCATTGCCAATTTGAGTTTGCAACAAGGAGATAAACAATTGTGGACCATTTTACTCAGCAGTTGCATTGGTTACCTTCTTCCCAATCCGTCTCTGAAATATTCCTCTAACGGAAACAACAACAACGGGAGTCTTGTGTCCAACGTCAGTTCCAACAGTCACCCTAACCATCCTCTTTTAGACACTCCTCTAACTTCCAGTGACTCCTCGGATACTAGAACTGTGGAATTATGAACAACCAATTTTACTTAACGTTACCCAGTGACAGTTCCATGGAGGTGTTTCCCAATAACACTTTGTGCTGTTTCTCGGCCAAATTACCTCAGGCCATCCGATTGGATCACGAAGCCCATTGGGAAGTGGCTTTGGTAGAAATGATTCACCCTACACAAATCAAAAACATCGTCGAAAATCAAAACACTTTGACGATAGAAGTTTGGGACGAACAAGTGCAACAAGCCATGGATGAACGCGCTAGTACTGGTGGTGTAGCTGACTTTATCAAAACACCAAACCCCATAACTAAACGAACCACTTATCTGTTGAAAATTCCTGCAGGTTATTATTTTAGTGGTCAACATTTGGTGAACACCATAGCTGAGAGGTTCAATTTCATGTTTAGTAAAGCTTTGGAGAGAGCCAAAAAAAGTGTCACAATCGAGTACCACAAAATATCTCGTCGCCTACTGATGAAATTTTCTGAGGACAAAATATTGGCCATTACATTTTGTCCTGAATTGTATGACATTTTGGGTGGAGACCCTAAGTTAATCAAGATTGCAAACGAAATACCAGCCGTGACCAGTAACGTGGATTTTGCGAAATATTTTCGATTCCCTATAGAAATGAACCAAGGACTGAATTTGATTTTTGTGTACTCCGATGTGGTGGAGTACAACGTAGTGGGACACACCTCCGTACCGTTACTGCGTGTCATTCCTTTCAAAGTGGACTCTGCCACGAAGGTTGACGAGGAAGGTGGAAACACCTATCACGTTCACCGCGAATTTGTAAATCCTCACTATTTGTCCGTCAGTAAGCCGTATTTCGACACTGTCAACATTACTATAAAAGGAGATCTGGGACAAAATATTCCATTCACCAAAGGGAAAGTCACAGTGAAACTCCATTTTCGAAAACGATTACTCTAACTTTTTGTCAGTCATGTATCCTGTGTACCAAGGAGTTGCTCGACAGCGAGGACATGGTTTAGGTGATATGCTCAAATCGGCCTTTCGTACAGTGGTTCCCATTTTGAAACCGATGGTGACACGAGGATTGCACGCCTTAAAAGATGCCGCGTTGACGCAAGGTAAAGAATTTCTCCAAAATGTCATCATTGACAAACAAAGCCCCAAAGAAGCTTTCTTGAGAGCAGGCAAAAATGTTTTGCTTCAAACGGGCAAAGACCTTTTGGGTCGGCGAGAAACTCCTATAAATGCCCTGGGCAATGCTGAGTTAGGCATTCCTGCTTCCCTGAGGCCACAGCAAGGACAAGGCAGAAAAAGACGACGAAAACACCCTTTCAGAGGACTTCACGCCCCTAGAGCTAGAAAGACAAAGAAAAGAAAAACCGTCCGAGAGTTAGACGTTTTTGATTATTAAAAAAAGGAAAATGATGCACCGAGAGTCTTGTGCTTGTTCCAAGTCGGAACTGGATCTGTTTGCCATGCCACCCACCATGATGACGATGCAAGAATCCCAATGGGTCGAATTTCATCCCGTCTCCTCTTTGGTGGATTCCGCTCCCATCGAGTTTGAAATCAAAGGACAGCCCGAAGATTACATCGATCTGAATAATAGTTACTTGTATCTAAAGCTGAAAGTGATCAAAGCCGACAACACCAATCCGGGAGCCGATGCCGCAGTAGCTCCCGTCAACAATTTCATGCATTCCTTGTTCAGCGAAGTGGATTTGTACTTGAATAACAAACTGATCAGCAGTAGCACGGATACTTACCCTTACCGAGCGTACCTAGAAAATCTCTTGACGTACGGAAAAGAGGTCAAGAACACTCATCTGGATGCTTGCGTGGTATGGAAACCTGACACCGCAGGTGAGAACACGTTTAACGACAGAGCCCTGACAGCCGATGACGATCCTCACAATGTGGGTTTTAACGATCGTCGAAGGAAAATCCTGCAAGGTCGTAGTTTAGAACTGATGGATCGTTTGCATTTGGACATGTGGTTGCAAGAGAAGTATTTGCTGAACGGAGTGGATATTCGCCTGAGACTCAATCGCAGCAGTGTCGCTTTCCATTTGATGGCTCAAGCCAACGAGTACAAAACCATCATCCAAGAAGCCAGACTTTACGTGCGACGTGTAGAAGTGTTACCTAAAGCGGGAAACGACATCAGTCAAACATTGAGCAGATCGACCGCCAAATATCCGATACGACGTGTCGAAGTGAAAACATTCACCATTGCTACTGGACTCCGATCCAAGATCGAAGATCATCTGTTCCAAGGACAGTTACCCAAACGTTTAATCGTTGGTATCGTCAGTAATGCAGCCTTCAACGGAGCCCACGATCAAAATCCTTTCCAGTTTAAGCACTACAGAGTGTCCAAAATTGAAGTCAGTCGCGATGGCAAGACTTTGTGTACCAGACCCTTCGAACCTAACTTTGCCCAGAAGAATTACTTGAGATCGTACTTGTCCCTGTACGAAGCTACGGGGCAACTAGGAACCAACGCCAGTCACGGTATTTCGTACGAAGATTATGTCGGAGGTTACACTTTGTGGGCCTTTGATTTCACTCCAGACCAAGGCAGCGACGAGGGACATTTCCACCCTATAAAATCCGGTCAACTGCGTGTGGAACTTCAGTTTGCAGAAGCTCTCACTGAGACGGTCAACGTCATCCTGTATGCTGAATTCGATAATACCATAGAAATCAACAGTTTGAGAGAAGTCATTCTAGACTATTAGACACAATGGAAGACTCCTATCCCTCTTTAAACAGTGGAGAATCTTTGGACATGGAATGGGAGGATAGCGTGAAAACAGAACCCCAAGACCAAGTCAAAGAGGACGAGGTAGTCGTCAAGTCCAGATGGCCAGAACAAGAACAACATTTAGTGTCCTGTTTTGCTAAACACCTAGCGAATACAATTACGGAATTGTCCAAGAAATATTGTTACGGATGTCAAAACGATCATCCCAGTCAAATTCAACACGATAAATGTATGATGATGAGTCAAGAAGAAAAATTGGACGAGTATCTGGACGACGCTTGGAGTCTCATCTCAGAAGAAACCGTGTTGCATGAGTGGTATAAAGGCTTGCGTGATCATTCCTGTCCTCCACTGACTACTCTAGAGATCTATCGCATCGAAGCTCTCTTAGCCCAGAGTGCGGAGACAAGGCAAAGAAACGGATACTTGACAGATCGTTTCAAACAAAAAGTCAGAATTGAATTGATGACTTATCATTACCTGTGAAAAAAACAAAAACAACACAACAGAAAATGGATACCTGGGAACTTTATTACCTTTTGAACAATAGTTCGTATACTGCTTCTTGGAATCCTGTCGTGTGCGCTAAAGATGAACTACCTCATCGCAAACCTCAAGACCATCAAGCTTATGTCATCAACACGGACGAAAGTCATCTTCCAGGCACTCACTGGGTTGCCGTCTACTTCCCTCAAGAGAATTGTGTGGAATATTTTGATTCGTATGGATTACCCCCTTTGGAAGACGATATCATTGACTTTATGAGAAGAAATGCCCAGACGACACGATACAATAATGTGAAATTACAAGGCACAGATTCCATGGTGTGTGGACAATATTGTGTATATTTTCTTCATCAACGCAGTCTTGGATATCCTTTAGAACATTTAGTGACTTATTTTGATCGTCACTCTTCTAGAAACGATGAGAAAATAGATCGATGGTTTTGTGACCATTATAGTTATCTTTTGTCTTTAGCTAGGAAACGTAGTGTACATCAATGGCCTCATGACTTCCATCAATGGAAATCTCACATGATTTCACAACGTTGTCAACCTTGTCAAAAATAATTTGTTTGATGTTACTTGTTACTTGTGACTTATGACTTGTTACTTGTTACTTGAATAAAAAATGTTGTGTTTTGAAAAAAATGTGTCTGTCGTTTGTTTTCAAAAAACACTGTGAATATATGCTCTTTGACTTCTTTCTATCCCTCATCATGACATTCGCTATCATAGCGTTCCGACACTAAAACCGAGTAGGGATGTTTTCTATCGCGTCCGCGTTTGAACCATATAAAGCGGGTGGGTCTCCAGTCTGACCATTCATTGTTGACTCGTCAACCTATGAAGATGCCTTCCAGACTAGCCCAGCTGAACGAAGCTTACGTCAATTTACATCGTGTCAGGCTAAACCTGATACCGAAGCCTGAAGAAATAGAGAATGTTAGGATGCTCTCCACAGTCCAAGGTCTGATAGAAGAGATGTTTAGAGAGGAAATTAAAAAAGAACAAGAAGAATGGACTGAGAAATACAGACTTCAGAAGAAGCAGAGAGAAGAACAACAACAACAGCAGCAGCAGCAGCAGCAGCAGCAGCAAGAACCAGACAGAGGTTTTGTGGACTGTCGAGTAGACACCAAAGAATTCTCTTTCTCTATTCGCAGAAGCAGACCGTATCCAATAGGAAAGCCTACTGCCAGACGGGGACGCAATCTTAGACAGTAAAAAAGATTGCCATTACTTCCGTGAACAAAAAAAACAGCCCTTTTCAGGGCTACCCAATACTCTCGAAAAGACATACTCATTCAATTTGCCAAAATTTGTCATTAGAAAATAGAAGTGTGTCTATAAGCACTTCGTTTCTTTTGTCAGTAAAACAAAATAGTTGTGTGTTTGTATGTTTAAAAAAAAATAGAAGTGTGCCTATAAGCACTTCGTTTCTCTGTCTTGTCCAATCGTGTCTGCCTGTGTTTGTAAGTAAAAAGTAAAAAAGTCAACGTGAGTGCTTCTTTTAAGTCCGCGTGTTACATGTGATGGTAAATTTGAGTGCTAGGGAATGTTTACTTTCACGTCCGTGCTTCAAGTATATAAATTGGTGCGATCGTCAGTCTGGTTACCCACGTTGACGTAGCAGCTGCAACAAAATGAGTAGACTAACAAAACTACTAGAACTCCAGATGCACCTGGAGCATGCCAGGCGTCTCCTGGATGAGCTGGCTATGGAGGCGCTTGCAGAAAGTGACAGACTTAAGGAAGAGGAGGAAAAAAAGAAGAAAGAAGAGGAGAAGGAAAAGAAGCGAGGGATACTACCTCACCTATTCCTTAGGCCTCAATGTGAGGTCAAACCTGAGGTGAGGACACCAACGCCTCCACAACCAGTAGCAGTACGGCAAACTGTACCAGCACAAAGACCTACGGTTCCCCAAATTGAAAACCTAAGAGTGCAACCACAACAACAAGAACAACATCCCCGGCTCTGGTATAGGAGAGCACAGAGGGAAGTGTTCAGAATCCCAGAAACTGAAGATTGGGGTTCTGAAGCCACTCAAGAGGCCTCTGCACTCCCAGTCACAAATGTGAATTGGGAAAATGATTGGAGTAGAAGATGCGTCTGTGGTGCCCGGCCTGGGAGATGTCACCATTAGCCAGGTGCATCTGAAGTTTAAAAAAACAGCCCTTCTCAGGGCTAACCAGATCTCTAGAAAAGAGAACCTATTCAATTTGCCATATAAACACTCACTCTTTACTGATGTGTGTGTGTGTGTGTGTGTGTGTGTGTGTGTGTGTGTGTGTGTGTGTGTTTGCATGCGCGTTCGTTGGTGTGAATAGTATATGAGTGTGTGTTTTTCTTCTCTTCCTTCGTTGGTGTGATAGTATAATGTGTGTTTTATGCTTGCTCGTTCGTTGGTGTGGATAGTATATTGTGTGTTTTATGCTTGCTCGTTCGTTGGTGTGGATAGTATATGGGTGTGTGTTTTTCTTCTCTTCCTTCGTTGGTGTGATAGTATAATGTGTGTGTTTTATGCTTGCTCGTTCGTTGGTGAGGATAGTATGTGTGTTTTATACTTGCTCGTTCGTTGGTGTGGATAGTATATTTGTGTGTTTTATGCTTGCTTGTTCATTGGTGTGGATAGTATATAATATGTTTTTTTCTCATCCCGATTGTGTGGATGGTATGTTTGTGTGTTTTATGCTTGCTCGTTCGTTGGTGAGGATAGTATATTTGTGTGTTTTATGCTTGCTCGTTCGTTAGTGAGAATAGTATATTGTGTGTTTTATGCTTGCTCGTTCGTTGGTGTGGATAGTATATAATATGTTTTTTTCTCATCCCGATTGTGTGAATGGTATGTTTGTGTGTTTTATGCTTGCTCGTTCGTTGGTGAGGATAGTATATAATATGTGTTTTATGCTTGCTCGTTCGTTAGTGAGGATAGTATATTGTGTGTTTTATGCTTGCTCGTTCGTTGGTGTGGATAGTAAATTGTATGTGAAGTGAGTGTAAGGGATGTTTTCCTTCACGTCCGTGCTTGAAGTATATAAAAGTATAGCGTTCGTCATTCGCGCCATTCAACACAGAATACAAGATGGATCTTTTTAACAAGTTGACAGACAGTTGGTGGTGGATGATAGATGGAGTCCATGTGGTGAAAAGACTTCAAATGGAGTGGAGGTTTGAAGTCAGCCTAGACTTTATGACAAGTATGAAAGTAGCAAGTTATGAACTACAAGGCATAATAGTGGAGGAAGCGGATAAGTTGAGAGGCTTCAACTATCCAAAATATGTCAGAGTAGGCACATTGAAGCAGACCCTTGATGTTGTCACCAAAATAAGGTGTTTTTTGGAAGACACATTCATTTTAACAGAATGGTCTTTTGTAGAAAAAGGCTTAGAAAATGTAAAGAAAGCGGAAGAACTGATGAAAAAGGTATTGGAAGAAGAAGTAAAGAAGATCAAGGAGACGTGGGCAAAAGAGAGGAAGGAAAAGGAAAACAAAAAGAAGAAAGAAGAGTTTGAGAAACTAAATCAGAACTGGATGAAAATCCAACAAAAATTCAGAGCTCTCGGACATCCTGACTGGATGCCCGAAGAAGAAAAGAAGAAAGGAATTATTCAAAAAGTCAGGACATGGTGGAAGAACTGGAGAAGATAAAAGAAGAAGAACCCAAAGGCCCTTTTCAGGGCCACTTCCAATGCCTCGAAAAGATCTTAATTTTCATTTGGTCTCCACCCTAAACGAATATATATAAAACCCTTCCTCTACTAAAAACACGAACGCTCTTGATTCGTGTTTGTCTATAGCCCTCTCTCAGGTAGCCTGACGTCACAGTACTTCTCTTTTTGCTACATTGTTACCAGTGTGACGTCATGCCACCTGTCACTTATCGCTCTACAAACCCACAGTATACTAGTCGCTCTACAAAATTTCCATTGACGCTATACAGGCCCAGGGTGTGCTAGTCCCTCTACCCAATTTTCCATTGACGCTATACAGGCCCAGGGTGAGATTTTATTTCTTGACGCTATACAGGCCCAGGGGGGGTCTGTAATGCTAATTCCCATTGACGCTACGGTAACCCCATATGCTACTCACGTCGACTACGATCACCATGGATCACTCTGATCAGCTAAAAATACATCCAACACCGTGTTCTATGCATGACACGGGCATATACGATAACATGTGATGACGTTATATACGGTAAGCTATACAAATTACATTATCGGTACAACATTACAAAACAATAAACCGGTTCAGAAGTGAACCTGTGTCCGATAAAATTCCTATGGTCCTAAACGTTTCTTAATAAAATGCAACTTTATATTGCTAATATAAATCTCTTGCTAAGTCACAAACAAGAATAGAAAATATTTGCGTCATACTACGCAAGCCAAAGCTACATTGAAATCATACAAAAATAAACGTGGTAGTACAATAGCTATAACTTACAATATACATAAGAAATAATATACATAAGAAATTAATAAATAACTTACATACCTCTACAACTGAAGATGTTCAAGTCCCTAAGTAGACTGCTTACTGACAAGACGTTCTGTAATGTAAAAATATCGTCTTACGGTGAGGCATTTATACACAGACGATGCAGTCTACATCGTCTGTGCGCTGGAAGAATTCGGTTTTTCCTATCGAAAGCAGTTCGCACGTGCGGCATAGGATGAACCGAACTCACTGTTTCTAAATATTGTACAATATACATAAATCACCCTCGGGTATCGTTGTACACAAAAAGTGAAACCCGAGTACATATATTTAATAAATAAAGGGATTTATACAATTCCATGACACTAAGATCATACAGATATTGTACTGGTGTGCCATCATCTCATCTTTGAACAATCCAACAAGTTCTTGTTAGGTGATTTTATTCCGTATATGCTTTTCTGTTTGTAATAGTATGTGTTATAAAACTGAATATCTTGCTTCATATAATTGTAAAAGTTGTCTGTTTCAATATTAATCGATAGAACATCTGTATCAGTCATAAAAGGTTTCATCATATTTGTTTTGTTGTTGTTGTAGTAAGTCATATATATGCAACGTAGTTACTTCAAATACTGTAAAGCCTCCATAAATTGGATTGAATAACGGTATTTTGTTTATCTTTAAACTTATACCATATCTTCATCTCTCATTGTTTCCCTTGCAGACGATATATTTTTTGAAGTTTGAACCTTTCTTTTCATTAGTACTTTTTTTTTACATTCGTTCTATTTCTTATTTTTTTCATCTAATGTTCAAAGACAGACTTATTCATTAGATTAGCAAAGAATCCTTTTCAAACTGATTGGTTGCATTTTGTCTCAAAGATGTATTCGATTCTATGTATGATTTTAGCCATGATTTATTGATTGAATATAACTGCTCTTTGTATCCGTTTTATTGTTAGTTTTACCGTCAAACTACGATGGTGAATAACATCTTTCCTTTGTTTTTCAACATACATAGTAATTTAGCTGCTGAACATGTTGTACCCTTTCTCCTCTCTGTTAATTTCTTCTGTAGCCTTTCACTTAAAATTAAATTTTCAGATAAGTATTTTACAGTTTTTTGCACAGTGGAAACATAACGTGTAATACAGGTGTTATTCCTTCTTCTAATAGACCCTTGACATGTGGCAGGAATTTCATTATTGCAGATTATCTTAATTTGTTTTAGACTGAGACCATGTTAAAGTATATGAAAAAATATATGTTGATTCTACAAACTCTAATTTACTGTAATTTTGTAAGTACCCAATACATCTTTCTCATCTTCGTGTTACCATCCAGGTTACCCGGTTTAACTGACTTTGCCAGAGTTTCATATCACACTTTATTCAATACTAATTCATTCTATTGTCGTTATCAATTTTTAATATGTATTAACACAAATATGTAACGGGCTGTACGTAATGTAGGTGTTTTCTGCTTATTATATTTTCATATAATTAAACAATCAAATTTAATTTGTTTGCTTTTTAACTTGGTGAATTCCAGTTAGCCAATTAAATATGTTCAACTGAATTGCTGGACAATAATAAGGTAAACTGCCTGTTTTGTTTTTTTATTATTATTATTTTAATGCATAAAATCTGTAATTTATTTACCTAATGTTTTGATTTTTTTGCAAATGTTATAAATTAAAAAATGTAAAATATTGGCTGGCTTACATTTATCTATCATTCTAGCACATAGGTAAAAACCTTTGGAGTATCTGAATTGAAGAGTGACGGGTGGCATCTTGCCAAAGTCCGCTTCGCGGCAATTGAACTCAAAAGCTGTAGGACCTAATACGTTATGTAGTAACTACTATAAATTTATTGCTGTTATTTTTAATTCTGTTTTCAAAACTGTACTGTGGTGGGCTGGGCTTGGATGCTTACAGACAACTTTTCTTTTTTAGTGCGGTTGTTTGCTTTTTTTCTTTTAAAAATAGTCCTGGTTGTGGCATTGTGCTTATTTTTGTTATTAATTTGGTTTTGTCTCATTGGGGTAGCTAGTAAGGTATTTCGTTGCCGAGTCAGAATACATATGAGTTAGAAGAAAATTTATTGATAGGTGATAGTGTGGCGGTTATTGAAAAATTGTGGTGGTGGGGTTGGGGTTGCTTGGTGCTTGTTTTTCCAAAATGTGAAATTAAGGGTATATCATCTAAATCAGAACTCTGTGTCAACAAACAAATTTTGTCCTTAGTATGGTGGGTTTTTTTCATAAATTGTTTTGAAGCTGTTAGGTGTTCGTCTTCAAATCATTATTTTTGTTTGGTGGAGTGTACAGTTATTGTTTTTTTCAAATTATCCTGTTCAGTGGGTGAGCAAGAATGATTATCCCTAATACCACTAACGTACTTGTACACTGTATAAGTGTGAACCCTTTGAACAGATGACACCTCATAAAAGTGTAATCGTTTAGTGAGTTATCTCCACTTTATATATATATATATATATATATATATATATATATATATATATATATATATATATATGTGTGTGTGTGTGTGTGTGTGTGTGTGTGTGTGTGTGTTTACATTAAATGTTATTGAAAGGCGATTCGAAAATACATAGTTAAAAATTTATTAAAACTGGATGAAAAATCTGAAGTTATGAAAATTTGAATTTGTAGGTGTTATGTATAAGTTCTATCCTTCCGATCTACTTGATCTGGCAAGCCTTTGTCTAGCCACCTTATTACGTAGTGATTAATTTACACCTAGCTGGCGATTAATTTTGTTACTGGTCCTCTTTTAATCAATGATACTAGATGGTTCTTTAACTGATGTCATCGTCAGCTGAAAAGCTAATTACATACATCTACAAAAAGCTCTCAGATAACAAAAGCTGGGTACCACGAACATGTTTGTACCGCGGTATTCTGAACGTACTGCGGTATACCACAATTATATTAGGGACCAGCAATGCAATATTCTAGGGTAGGGTACTGTCATTAGCAGAAAAAAAAATCTTGCTCTAATTAATAGGAAAATAACACCATGTTTTATCCATGATTTTGTTTGGGAAATATATTAATTATCTTGAGATAAAAGAAAAGAAAATATTTTAGCTCAAAAGAAAATCACAGCCCCACCCACCCCCACCCTCCACCATAAATAGCCACTACATTGTAGTAGATGAATGTGCTATGTGTATGTTAATTGTTATATACGTTACATTCTTAAAGCTGAAACTAAAATGGGATAATTAAGTTTTCACTAAAGCTAATACTGTGAAAGATATGCTGATATTAGAGAGCCTATTGAAAAGAAAACCCCAGGAAGTTATAATACAGATTTCTACCTACACTATTGACATAATAGTCAGGGAAACTTTGAGTGGAATTCCAACACTCGGGTAAGAAATTTATCACAGTTGGACAATAAACATAAACCACAGTTTCTCGACAAAAAAAAAAAAAAAACTACCAGGACTAGAGAAATTACGGTAAGTTCAGACAGAAAACAACTGTACTCTTTAAAATGGTAGGGTGATTCGCAGTCTTACAAAGGAATACATATATTTAACACATTCACATACACTAATAAATAACTGAAACATGACATGTGATTTTTTCGGTTAATTTTAATCCGAAAGTTTTCACAATGTTGGATTTGGCCTGAGTATGTTTCACAACCTTCCATTTGGCTACTGCACTGGAGTAAGTGAGACGTAGTCAAACATTTGTTTGAAGGATTTCATAAATATAATTATATTTGTAATATCCATCATTAATTTGTTATAGTTACAACCGTTTTGTAAGGAAAGAAAAATGTCGAACAATTTTGTCAGGAGTTAATGAAAACACTCTGTTACTACTATTCAAGTCGTAGCAAGAGTCCTCGGGAATTTCCGTAAATTCATTACTAACGGAAACTACCTACGTACCGGTACAGTGAAAAAGTACCGTGGTACATACAAACAGAAAAAAAGCCCGCGGTAAACATGTATGCAGCTAATACCGCGCGCCTCTAATACGCAGCACACCTACACAAACAACCGTCTTATCTATGCGTGCTATTGACAATAAATATTCTTAAAATATCACGAGGTTTCGTCGCTTTCTTTGGCTTAGTCATGAATTAGGATCGGAAAATCTGAGCTGATTAAAGACTTGCTATGAAAAACTATAACGATTGCCAAAACGCACTTCACTCATGTCAGTTTCTCTCAATGTTTATTCTTCATTTAAGTGTAAATATATTAGGTGAGGTCATACTATTCTATTTTTATACCCAACACACGAATTTGTTTTAGAAATCACTATTACATTCTCGCGCATTCTTACAAAATATTCTTGGATATTTGTTTTCAAAATGTTAACTCTTAAAAGTATAGTATTGTTTGTATACATGTATTTACAATATATTTACCATACAGTTTAGGTTCATTATGTTAAATAGTGTTGTTCAAAAACAAGCCAAGAGAAATATTAAATCGAATTCTGATGTAAAAATAATGCCTTGGTTTTAGAAGGGGCAGGAGGCTAGACAGGATGCCGGTAGAGGGGTCACGTGGCCCAGGCCTCTCTTAGTCATGGAGGCCCCTCTGGTTGCCGTGGATAACATTGCATATGTGGAAATAAGCCGTTATTCAAAGAACCTAATATAGGTATAACAATTATATACCTATAAAGGACAATTTAAGGACTGCCTTCAGGGTGCATTTAAAGGTCTATAAGGGCCCCCAAACTTAACCACCCCTGCCCCTCAAATCCTTAATCTGGGGCTGTCTACCATATTGTCACCATCCCCCCTCCCCCAAAGGCTTTCGCTCCAGATCCCCGACCAGAATGCTGCTTCCCTCTGGACCCCAATCGTACACCTGACACTAAAGGACACCTGGCAGGTCTGTATTTTGAAGACCAAGTATTATTTTGTATACTAAAGTAGTAGGGAGGTCGCATTGTTTTCAAGGTCTTTTGGGTCATTCACTTCTCAACCCGATCTCAAGCCATGGCCTTGCCCTGACAAGATGAACATACTTTTAAGACGGGTGTTTCAAAATCTCACCTCATACCACAACGTCTAAAGACTCCTTATTAAATGGTATTAGAAAAGTCAAGTCACATTACGCAAACTCCCATGCACAGGACTACAGGGTGTCTATGTCTTCTTATACAAGCATTATGGACAAATGAATGCACATTTTAATGTACATAGTCTATAAGAAGTGGCATAATCTAGTTCAAATGTAGGTCGACTTTGTACTAATGCGCAGGCGTATGAAAGAAGAAGAACTAGAATAACATTTGAGGAACTCATGGAAGGTCAGATTGTTCATTGCATCACTGCCAAAAGGGACATTATGGAGTCTAATAGGGATACTTGGGGTATTTCAGGTTTTACACCTGCTAACTATTACAACGTTGCAGATTGCGGTTATAGCAAGCTGAGGTGCCAAGTGAAGCATGCGCACTGAGAGGAAAGTTGAGTTCCAATTGAAGAGGAATAACCTTGTTTCCGAAAGGGCCTATCTGGTGATACAAGGTCTTGCAGTAACTAAAATGATTGTTTCTTGAGAAACATCATTGTACCAATGGGACTAAATCCGAAAACTCGAAACCTCTAGAGTATGTTATTCCACAAACCTTGCCTAATCTCAAAGTATCATTATTTAATCTGCTGCAGGGTGGCAAAATGAGCCGAACTTCGTAATTATAACTCAGTAAGATATCACTCCAAGACAAAACGATGCCAACAGATAAAGCAAAATTATGCTACAATTAATTAAAAGACTATGACTCAATATTAAGTCCCTAGGAGCTCTTTATTTTCAGAAACAATCACAAATTAATAACAACAGCTACATTGTTGACTAAACACACACGCTTTTATGAAAGCTATTGTACATGAGCTTTACAAACTTATGGTGATTAAACATTTTCCCACAGTTTATATCTCCTTATCTTAAAGGAGACCAGAAATAAAATTTTTCCTTTTATGGATATAATTCTCTACAAATTTTAATTCGACTAATGTTTATAAATTACATATCGTAGGCGGGTAGTGATTATATTGCGCGGAAGATACCACGATTCCGTAAATTACCGAGTTTTTCCGAGTTTTGATGAGACGACAGATCACGTGGTCCCCTGCCGCAATACTATCTAGTTCTCGAATAGAAACAGAAACTCGAATAGAAACAGAAACATAGCGAGCGAGATAGACAGGAGGAGACCAGATTTGGGTTGCACATTAAAAGTTGAATCTGCTTCAGAGATATACTCATAACTATATCTGTTGAACTGTATGTTAAGAATTTAAAAAAGCAATGTAATTTTAAAATAAATACTTATACATTGTGTGCTGTGCAAAATGTGATAAGGATTAAGTGATGGTGCCCAATGTAAAAATAAAAAATTTACCACAATGCAATAAATCATTTAAAAAGGAGGAGATTCAATCGTGTTATATGTAAATGACATATTCATTACCTACCCCCAACACACCACCTAAGGACTAATATTTTTGAAAATATACATCCAACACTGAAACACTTGAGAGATAATACTGAATTTCTGGGCGAAGAGACTAGAACGGGTACTGACTTGTGTGTGAAACAATATCCATTACCGGGGAGGTGTAAAAGGAATTGAGAACGGTTTTCATCGGTCGTAACTTAAGCATTAGTGTTTCAAAAAAAAAAAACCCACAAATAAATCTGCAAAGCAGAAATCATAAGTAACTAATTTAAACATTAAGAAGCTTCCTTCTTGTGATTCAATTACAGTGTATTTTACATGCAGGCTACAGTTAGCGTATTGACAAATCTCATAATATATACATGTCTGGTATAATAGTTTATGTACTGTACTGGTCAGTACTCAAAGAAATTTTTTTTTGGCACAGGCCTCGGGCTGGTGACTTGAATGAACTCACAAGCCCTGACTGAAATTCCACAAGCCCGGACATTTCATACCTGTCAACTCTCAAGCCGGGAGAAAAACCTTCCGATTTTTGGGATATTTCCACACCTACCTCCGTATCTGGTAATATCTCCCGATTTTTTTCAGAGAACTAACGATTATTACATTATGTCAGTCAATTTCATTTCTCAGAAAATAAAAGAACACCAAACCATACATAAATAGATATAACGTATGCAATCCACAGATGCTATATTCTATTTTATCATTTGTGAATATTGTAGTGATGAAATCAGTGCCGGATTTAGGCATAAGCTAAACAAGCTGCAGCCTAGGGTCTCACAGTCTGAAGAGGTCTCTCAAATTTATTTTATACCAAATAGGGCCTCTAAAGCTTCTCATAGCTTAGAGCCTCGGTTAGTCCGAGTTTCCTCTGACCCTTGCCACCCCATTTTTGATATTTGGACATTTATGTTGGGGTGTAGGGTCAGAGTCCATTCCCTATCGAAAAGTTGGAATTCGCCGACACCAACTGGTGTCGGCATAGGGTAGCCGCTTACTAGCCGGCCTAGCAAACTTTAACGACCTTTCATCGAGATATACCTGCATGAAATCGATAGGAATATGATTTATTTTCTCAGATATTGCGAGTATAGCATTCATTATATCTTTAATCCGCTGATAGACTAGCTAAAACCATAGCGTTGATGAAATTTGACCTGGAACTCGCCATTTGCATTCCGAGTCACATGACCACGGAAATCTCGCGACCCACATGTCAATGACTAGACAATAGCAGCTTCTGAAAGAGCAATGAATGAATTACCAAATATATAAAATGTAAAAAAAAGTTATCGGCTCTTTTTTTACAATTTACCTCTGAAGTTCAGGAAGTGAAAATGACCAAGTGGAGCTAGCACTTTTTTGAAAGGTGCACATCTGGAGTAAGGCCAAGCTGTATACTCTATAACCCATATTACACCCATCAATCATACACCAAAATAAAATAATTAAAGGTTCTTTTAACAATACATAAGATATACAAGGTCTTTTTTAAACAGCCAGTATAACTAGTCAGGAAACCCGGGAGAATTCTTTGTCTTTAAAATTCTAACCCTATGCAAAATACGAAACTGTAGAGCGCCACCTTTAGAGTTCAAATAGTCACGTGATATCAACAATTAACCATTTCTAATGTTGCTGTAAGAAAACAAATCGAACAAATAAATGAAAGCCACGTAATATTTAAATAAAAGAACATAAACTTCTAAAAATATTTATTCTGGAAACAACGACCAGAAATCTGTAAATGTTGCAGCTGCTTGGAAAAAAAAAACAACAACAACAGATTCAACAAGCGGAGAGCACAGGTCAACGTGGTAGCCACGTGATACCAACAACATACATCGCTGACACGTGTTTAGTACTTGATGAATATGGTTTTCTCCACCTTGCTGGGATACCGACAGGTTTCTAGTCGTTGTTCTCAGAATAAATATGTTGAGAATTAAGTGTGCATCATATTTATGTACAAGTATCACGTGACTTTATTAATATTTTCGAATTCTATGTACAACAACTTTCGAAATGGCTTATTGTTGATATCACGTGATTATTGGACCTCTGATGTCACTGACATGTAGGTTACGAGATTTGTGCAGTCACGTGACTCGGAATGCAAATGGCGAGTTCCAGGTCAAATTTCATCAACGCTATAGTTCCATATCGTCTCTCAGCGGATTAAAGATATAACGAATGCTACACTCGCTATTTCTGAGAAAATAAATCATATTCCTATCGATTTCGTACAGGTATATCTCGATGAAAGGTCCTTAAAGTTTGTTAGGCCGGCTAGTAAGCGGCTACCCTATGCCGACGCCAAATGGTGTCGGCGAATTCCAACTTTTCGATAGGCAATGGACTCTGACCCTACACCCCAACATAAATGTCCAAATATCAAAATTGGGGTGGCAAGGGTCAGAGGAAACTCGGACTAGGCCTCGGTATGTCTAAATCCGGCACTAGACGAAATAATATCACACGACAATTCTTTTCTTCAATAAATAGAATGTTAAAATTAAACATTATTCACGTAAATTTCAGATTTTTTAAAACCACTACAACAGTACTATAGTAAAACAAAAATAAATAAAATTGTCACCAATTAGCTTAAATCCCATGGATGATCACTATGAATGCTGTGTAATTTGCTCTGCAAACAAAATCGCATTTCCATTTCCGCCAAAGAAACTCAGCCAGTTAACACCTGACATTTTTCTGCCGTATATGTAAAGTTTAATTACCATGATTAAATTAAAGAAGAAATAAAACGAAATATACCATGCAGTATATGTGCCCCTCCCCCCCCCCCGGAAAAAAAAATAATTCAGAATAAATATTTTCGTTTAGTAAACAGTGTTACATGCCTTAAGACTTAAACCTAAGGAAATAAGGTGGGGCATAAAACGTGGGAAAAACAGTTTCCACATGTACGGTAACTTGTGACTGCAGATTTGAACTGTCAAAATGAAGTCCTATAGGCGTCTAAAGTTACAACAAAATAGGGCATCGTTTATTTGCCAACCAATTAATGGTACTTACATACACACACTGTCGAACATGTCCGAACGGCAGTACTTTTCACAAGATAAATACAAGGATAAGGATTAACTGTTAATTAGTCACACTTGCTTTATTGCTTGTGTACTTAAGTCAAAACTTTAGCTATTTTTGCAGTTTACCCACAGCTGACCAGAATATGAAAAAAGGAGCTTGTCCTGGGGATTATGAGGTGTATCACGGAGAGAAATGGCGCGTCCATTGAGCGCTCGCACATTGGGACAAGGGGTGGGGTCAACAGTCTCCTTCCCCCCCCCCCAATTTCTATTGTCAGCCAGTTAATGTGAAACTTTTATTTTATACCTGACCTCTTTTCTTTTAATCGCTGTTATTTAAACCGCCCAAGGGATAGTTTTATATCGGTTCCAATCACTGATTGGAACCGATATAAAACTATCCCTTGGGAAGTATAAATAGCAGCGATTTAATGATTAGCGTCACAATCATGCCTAAAGTTTGCTTGGTTCATAACTAGCGTCACAATCATGTCTAAAGTTTGCTTGGTTAATAACGAGCGTCACAATCATGCCTAAGTTATCTAGTATTTCCGCCAGAAAGTCTTCTTTCTGTGAGTGAACATCAAAAAAAGGTCTTTAAAAAACTAAGATTTTTTGAACAATTTTCTAAGTGTTGTGTATAAAATTACTTTGCACAGAAAACACAATAGATGTTTAATAATGTACAGTAATACGATTCTCTAAGATTAGGAAAGTTTTCTAAGTGGCAGGTTAATAAGGAAGTATAACAGGTGATGTTATATCTTATTGGATAAACAACAGGAAAGTTTTGGTTTAGTACTAATCGATTCACTTTAAAAAGCCAGTGATCCTGTCGATCATTGGTTAGAGTGCTTAACTCCTGCGCAGGATTACAAGGCTCGACAAGGCCGGTTCAGCCACCTTGTTGTGTCCTTAGACAGGAAACTTGACTCTTATGTCCCCACTCCACCTCCACCCCGAAAAATAACTCAGTTCACTTGGTTAATGGCTTTATAGCGATTTTAACCCAAACCAGAATGGTGCTGCACATCTTTGATGCACACAGAGATTGTAGGCCAGTGGATTCCATCTCACCGTATTAATTTCTATTCTAGTCATATATATATTGGGGGAATTGTTAAGAAGTAATTACCAAACAAAGGGAATTTTTGCAAATGGGAAAGTGTATAAAAACTCACTATGCTGATGATACCCAAATATATTTGAATGAAATAAAAGAATCATTAAAATTACTGTATCTGATCAATTGTATAGAAAAGACAATATATTGATAAAATGAAAGCCATATGGTGTCGTCATCATGAAACTGTGGTCTGATTAACTAGACACGCAAGGTTCCTAGGTTTCCAGCATGACGATTGGAATAGAATTATACCTTACAACTCTTTGCATACCAATTTTTGAAACCAAATGTTATAAAACAAGAAGGAATTTGACAACTATACCTTTTACTTTCGTACTATGCTTTAATGGATGATAATGTATTTAGTATCAAGTTTACACATGAGCAAATTTCCTAATATTAATTATTACCGATAATGTAAATCTTAAACAATTAGGCAAATCACGCGCTTCGGGAATTTAAAGTTACTGCACAAGAATGTCTCCACTCATACCGTCTTGAAAACGCCCTAAGAGTATATCTATCGATTATTGAACTACCTAATGTATACAAGTGTAATACCATACGAAGGCGAGTAGTTTTGACCTAGATAGATTGCAAAATTAATCTGCATGAAAACTTCCCTATAGACTTTCCATCCTGCACATAACCACAGACCATGAAACAATAAAAGGGAACATCATTCTAACAAAAAAAAAAAAAAAACGAAGGGTTGGGGGTGGTGGCTTTAATCGATAAGCCATATTTATTTTGCTTTTTTCATTCATTTAATATTTTATCTTGAAACATTCAGGTGCAATTTGGAGGGAAACAGACCTTCGCAACCTTATATATCTTAAGAACAAGGTAATTTATTTTGCATTTTATACATGTAAATTAATGCGGCATTTAGGAATTCGCTTGCTATCTACATACCACGAGCATTAAGGTATAAAAGAGTATGAGACGTTTACGGATAATATAACCTTTAATTCAACAAAGTTCAGTGCTGAAGACAACAACCTACTCTAGTGTAAAGTGTTCAAAGGCTAGTGGGACTAAATGCCGATTTCCCCTTGACTCACATCTAATCTATCATGTGTGTGTGTGTGTGTGTGTGTGTGTGTGTGGAACTGCCAGATCATGTAATATTTCGGAAATTTTAGCCGTTGTTTTAAAATGAGATATCTTTTTGTCCATTGTTATTAATAATGGAAGTAAAAATGTATGGATGGAAGGAGTTTAACGACAAATCAACACAACCCTTGTAGATTTACACGATTAAAATTATTGTATTAGAATTTCATACAATTTTATATAAAAGATTCAGACCATTTTGGACACAGTTCAACTTAAACCTATTGCAGAGAGGATCCATAAATTATTAATACGAAAACACTGGTTATTAATCTTTTCAGAATTTGTTTTCGTTTAAAATATTTTAAAAACTTTTTTTTATTGAATTACTAAATATAATATATATGGTGCAATGTAGTCAGTGTTACAATGCTACAAAATATCTTACATGAGCTCTTAAAATATGCATTCTGTATAGTCAAATCATTGAGAACTGCGACGTATGTTATATTTAAATGACGGAAAACAATTAATTTTATTCTTTGTCAATGTAGTAATGATAAAAACCTAAAATAATCCATTTTGGTTTATCGATTGAATTAATTGTTATTTACGAATTATTCAATATTTGTATTCTTTTTAAGGATAGTGCTGATAAAATTAAAGATCTGGAGCACCACAAAAAAATATGATGTGTCCTCAACATTGTAACTACCATCGTTGTTCCCATTGTAACAACCGTCGTTGTTCTCGTTGTAACTACCGTCGTTGTTCTCATTGTAACAACCTTTGTTGTTCTCCCTGTGCATATATTTAAAAGAGTACCTAATTTAGTAACACAACGTTACCTAAGAATTGTTGTTTTTTTACATCACATCGACAGACATACCTGTTTAACACCTTTTAAACAAAATGAACATGCAGTGTGTTGAGAAACACACCATCAAGTTTCTAAAAGAATGAATAATCATTGTAATCGCGTATGTAGTCTTTTTAAACCTGAAAATTAACAGAATGCAGTTTTTTTTCTAAAAATAAACTTTATTCACTGGCGTTGAAAAAGCAGTCCTCAACTCAATATTAAAAATCCGAAACCATCGTCATCATTTACAATCGACACTGTTATGACATCTACAACTCTATGACGTGTTCATAACATTTCAAGAAATAAACCCCACTATTAGCAATGAGGAAGTGCTTTGCAAAGACACCGTGTTCAGAAACAAGACACGAAAAGATATAAATCATTAAAAGCGGAGATCAGTTGTTGCTGGGCGGCTTGAATTCTGATTCTATGTAAACTTATTCATATTGACATATAACAATAGCGCACAACTTTCTTGTGTGTAGTATAGATATCGCAAAACGCTGTTATTTCCTCTGCTACGGAACACAGATCATTGTAACTGGGTGGAAACGAGGAGCGTCATTCGGCTGACATTATCCAAGCTTGTTCTGCGTGAAGGTAAGCTTACATCTTCTTATTCCAATAATTAATATAAGTGTATAACAAAGGATGTAATTCATTTAATTCATTCTTCATTAACACACTTCTGTTTTCTGTAAATTCGTGCACCTAACTTAACAAAACACCATAAACCACCCACATATCGAAAATTCCCATGTCAGAAGAAAAGATTTTGCTTAGGGTTTGATTCTTGAAATAAGAACCAAAATATCCGTCTAAATTCATTCGTAAAATTTGTACATGCCGAAAATGTTTGAAAATGTGTGAAAATGCAATCTCTAATCTGTCGAGAAATATCTACATAAACGTTTATTTTAATTTTAAACATATTTCTGTTTATTTGTTAACAAAATCATACAATTACTATCATGAGCTGTATTACAAACTAGAAATATGTTTTTAAAGGTGTTGATTGTCCATTCTACTGGCTTCGTATTCTTACCTCACTTGATTTACTTTGGTGTTTCAGTAGCATGGCATTTTTATGATGTTCTGTGATTGAATAGTCCGAAGAAAAAAAAGTAAACAAAGAAAATGTTTGAATGATATCAATGAACATAGTTAAAGTAAGTAAAAGGAGTAGGAAATAATAGATACGAAATGTATTATGAATTGCTTATACTACTCGTACAGCGGTTATATAGCAGACTTGTCAATCATTGCTTATGTCAATCGTGTGACTGTAATGAGAACAGACTAATCATGCATTGTTTCTGTCACTCGTATTGTCCTAATGATAACTAAGATGACCTTTCGTCCCGTTTTACACCAGACTGTCAGGTTTTCAGCTTGTTTGTACAGCTCTTAACGTGATCAATTTTGCGTTGCGTGTAAATAAGTGCCCGGTATTATTAAGTTCCGTTAATGGTTACCCTAATAATAACAGACAACATGTTAGTCCTGTTTTTTATGCCACTCGTATGGTCATTATGACAACATGCGTATCATGAGTTTAACAAGTGTAAGATGATTAATGCCAATTTACATAGGTCAGTTTAGATAGAAATTTTAAGCATGTTTTGGGTACAATGATAAATGAGAATTTACATAGGTCAATTTAGATACAAATTTTAAGCATGTTTGATACAAGAGCAAGGCGCGAAGTTAAGAGATTCGTCTGACTTAATGCCTACGTTTAACACGTGATGAAATTCAGGTATCCATGGTAGCAGTTTTACAATTATGAACTACTAAAGGAGACACTGGAGAGAAGACTTACGTCAACCGGAAGAAAGAGGTTGTACAAAGTACCAAATAAAACACTAGATTTGTTATAAGTTTAAAAATAAGTCGAAAATGAAATAACGATGCTCAATACACATTTACATTTCACCAAATTTTTAAACAAACACAAAATTATCCAGGATCAATGAGATGATGACAGTAATGTATTCGCACAGCATCACTGCCGTCACCAATCTAATAGAATGATTAAAAAAAAAAAACACCAAGCAAGCTATTAGAGGAGTACTAGAATTTTTGTACAAATATTTGGAGAAGTTCGTTTCTGCAATGATCAATACATTATACTTTAATTTATTTTGTCACCAGTACTTTGAATGCTATCTATGCAGATCTAACATCAAAGATATGGATTTAGAACCGCATGTTGGAGCTTTGTTCCAAATACATGTAGTTATGATGAAGAAGTGTCGATGAGAGGATGTCAAGAAATCTAAGTTGGATTATTGTGAGCAATAAAATTATAAATTAATATTTGTAAAACGTAGGTAAACGGCAGTAAGGAGGAAAAAAGACTCTCAAAATAACGAATAACGCTGGAAAACGATTTGTTGATACAGTCCACAAGGGTTACAATACATTGAAAATTACTTTTATAGAGAAGGTGAGGAACCAAATTAGCTGAAATTCCATAAGAAATTCTATCTCTGAAAAAATGGGTAACTTGCTAGATTTTACCATCCTACCCAGACCTGAATGGAAAATAAGAGACCATGAAACCCACAACGATCCATTTGGGAACTGAGACGGCCGTACTATACGTGTGACATAAAATACAAAGAACTTAAATTTATAAGCAAATAGCATACAATACAAATAAATGTTAAAATGGACATCTGTTAAAATTGATTTGTGAGGAACCGGTGTGAATACATGCATCATAAAATTATAGTGGTGATAAATTAAGATGTAATGATAGTTACCAATAGAACATGACATAACGAGAAAGGAGTATCTGAATCTGCGTATGCATTATTTAAGATCAGAAGCTATTCACAAAGGCATTTGGTAGGGTGTCGGAGGAAAATTTAAAAGATATGAGTGCTAAATGTACAACCCGTATTTCTAGGAAGTCTTTGGAAGTGACGCTAAGACTGATAACCAACATTTTTACACCACAAAGCTATATCCAATTGGCTGAAAGAGTCACGTGGCCAGTGCCGGATTAAACCCTGTGGAGGCCCCTAGGCAGTCGAAATCTCGGGGGCCCCCCTAGCAAATTATCTCCTAATACGACAAGATCAAATCAATTCAATATTATTTTGATCCGTTGTCGCGGGGCCCCTAAAAGGCGTAGAGCCCGTAGTCCGGTGCCTACTCTGCCTATTTGGTAATCCGGCACTGCACGTGGCCCTATTGCGAGGTCTGGTTGGCCCGAGTAGGCCTGTGCCACTTTTGTTAGCTGCGCGAACAAGACCTGTTCACACTTCATGATAAATATCATTGCTGGTATAATAGTTTATGTACTGTACTGGTCACTGCTCAAAGAAAATGTTTTTAGGCACAGGCCCCGAGCTGGTAACTTAAATAAACTCACAAGCCCTGACTGAAATTCCACAAGCCCGGACATTTCATACCTGTCAACTTTCAAGCCGAGAGAAAAACCTCCCGATTTTGGGGATATTTCCACACCTACTTCCCGATCTCGTAATATCTCCCGATTTTTCGCAGAGAACTCCCGATTATTACATTATATCTGTCAATTTTCATTTCTCAGAAGCCCCCCCCCCCCCAGCCTACATAAATAGATATAACGTATGCAATCCACAGATGCCATATTCAATTTTATCACTTGTGAATATTGCAGTGACGAAATCAGTGCCGGATTTAAGCGTAAGCTAAACAAACTAGAGCTTAGGGCCTCACAGTCTGAACTCACAGTCTGAAGGGGCCTCTCAAATTTATTTTATACCAAATAGGGCATCTATAGCTTCCCATTGGGCCTCGCAAATTTATTTTATACCAAATAGGGTCTCTAAGGCTTCCCATAGCTTAGGGCCTCGGTATGTCTAAATCCGGCACTGGCCGTAATAATTATCACAAGACAGTTTTTTTCTTTAGTAAATAGAATGTTAAGATTAAACATTATTCAAGTAAATGTTAGATTTTTAAAACCACTACAACAGTACTATGATAAAAATAATTTAAAAAAATAAAATTGTCACCAATTAGCTTAAATCCCATGAATGATCACTATGAATGCTGTGTAATGTTCTCTGCAAACAAAATCGCATCTCCATTTCCGCCAAAGAAACTCGGCCAGTTAACACCTGACAATTTTCTACCGTGTATGTAAAGTTTAATTACCATGACTGAATTAAAAGAAGGAATAAAACGAAATATACCATGCAGTATATGTGCCCCCAAAGAACAAATTCAGAATAAATATTTTATTCAGTAAACAGTGTTACATGCCTTAAGACTTAAACCGAAGGAAATAAGGTGGGACATAAAACGTGGGAAAAACAGTTGCCACATGTACGGTAACTTGTGACTGCAGATTTGAACTGTTAAAATGAAGTCATAGGCATCGTAAGTTACAACAAAATAGGGCATCGTTTATTTGCCAATCAATTGCTGGTGCTTACATACACACACTGTCGAACATGGTTTCTTTGAATTATGTCCGAAGGGCAGGCCTTTTCACAAGATAAACGCAAGGATAAGGATTAACTGTACTTCAGAATCAATTTGCAAAAACGAGTCGATAAACTATTTTAAAATCTCATAAAAGCGCTTTCAGAAAATAGTAATGCCTACACTGTGATTGAGAAAATTACTGTCCAAGTCGTAAACTACGTGTAAGTGTAGGTTAGCAGTCTCACCATTGTGAGCGTTGCTGAGCAAACAACTTTGACCAGTGCTTTCTCCTGTCTTTCGCCGGTGTCTAAAAAAGTCAGAACGGCAGAGATAATTATCAAGGTCTCGCGTGATTTAGATAATGAACGAAAGCATCTCATATATGAGATGATCTTATATCTGATTAGCGGAACTTGTTATCATGCTAGAGACCGTATTTATAATCCGAATTAGGTTAAACTTGGTAAATAGGCTTCAATATTCAGATCTCAGACGAGCATAAGAATCAGCGAGATCTACCCATATGAATAAGGTGTTTTTGCATCTGATTCATTTAGGTTGCCAATACGTTATCAAATGTATTGCTGATAGGTTCAAACTTGATAAATAGGAACATGTCCTCAAAATATCCCATGAGTTTTATTATGAGTGAGATCTATGCCTATTAATGAGGTAATCGAAACTCGATATTTATAGTTTTAGTCAACGTTTGCAAATAGGCTAATATCAAGAAGATTTGTTATGAGTTTTATTTATGAACATTTATGTATATTCATGAACAAGGCCTACGCATATTTATTAGCAAGACCTGTGCATATTTATGAGCAAGACATACGCATAACCGTTAGCTGATTATCCATCTAATAGGATGAGTTTGCTACCACTCTAGTGGGGGCCCCGAGTGGCCTAAAGCGCCCACCGTTAAGGATCACTGCCGTCTCACCTCTGTCTGTGTGTGTGTGTGTGTGTGTGTGGTACGTGAGAAAGCTTGCCAGTAGCTTCTCGTGGATCGGTGGTTCTTTCCGGGGTTTTTCCGGGTTCTTCCTCCACCATTTTTACTGGCCGCCATGTATAGCTTATCTTGTGCTGAAAAATGGCGTTAAACCCTACAACAACAACATCTACTCTAGCGACATTATTTTGTTTTGATCACACGATCTTACATCTGCTTGGCAAAGCTAGTCATCTCTAGAGCAATTATATGCTTGATCAAAGTTTGGTCAAACTTGTTTAATTGTCTGATATCATTCAGCTGTCCATGTATTTTGTAAGCAGGATCTATGCATATTTATGAGGTAATTTTGAATCCAATTGGAATATCATGTTACCACTATGGAGACCGAATATTGATTAGATTTTACGCTTGGATGCATTCAATTATCAACAAGAAACTATGCATATGAGACAAGCCTTATCATTTAGAGAACAATTGTCATACAATAGACAAAAAAGAAAAAAATGGACATGATATAAAGTTTCCGAGATAATTTACATTAGGTTTACTGCTAATAACACTTTAGCTTTCGTATTGAAATGGCTAACTATTGAATTGTGTAAGCTAGTTGAGCGATGACAGCCCCACTTGGGTCCCTTGTTATTCCATCTCATCAGGAAACCACTCCTGTAGATCTTATAACATGGACGGAGTGCCAGCTAGATGTAGAAAGTTTAAATGGATTCGTAAATTGCTGTGTAACCTAGCTCCTTTGAAATGTTGGTGAATGTCCGCATCCGTTATTTTGAGTCAACACAGTGCTTTTAAGAATATTGAGTCCGACCCCATTCTTTAAACCAAGCACACGCCCAAGACACCATACTATGTTTCAGTCATAAAACAGCTCTATATGTTAGGCCAGATACGGTAGCACAGCCAAGGGGACAAGGCTCTACAAAGATATTTAGGCACAGGAAGTAACACAGTTCAGGGATCATTTGATGAATTGTGAAGATTAAGTTGACTTAGAGGTATGCATATAACTTAATGAGGACGTTCATATGTGTTTTATCAACATCGTACTGATTCATTGGCAGATCGTAACGTTCACACACTTTCCTGATGACTAGCTTGTTTTAATTATCTTATGTACTTATCTATTTAGCGTCATTTGGAAAACATATTTTTCGCACTGCTCTCATTAATGATAGTATTAAATTTAACATCATCTCGATCTTTCCTCCAATGACAACCGTTCCATGGGCATCGTTCCAACAACATGCGATTTCAATAATATTGATTTGTGCTGGTTCTTTTTATTTAATTCTTCTCTAGGTAAATTGTCGGATATAACCATATTATTTCATTTATATACCGTCAAGTGAAACAAATTACAAACAAAGCTAGTACCCTTTGTTATAATGCAGCAAACTCAAGTCAACATAACGGATGATATTCAATATTGGAAGAAAAACTTCTCTTTTAATTTCATTTACCCGATTAGCCAACATTGTCTTCTATCAGCTGAAATAAATAACTACAGAAGAATCAGGGAAAACGACAAATTGCTGTCCAGACAGAGTTCTTGTTTTCTAACCTTCATAAAAGTCACCTTTCTTTCAGTTTTAAAAATAGATCCGAAAAATCAATGGAGAAATAATTAAATTTGAGTGTGCGTCACTCGTGAAAATGGGAATTAGATGGTATACTTTATATAGGTTATTGGCTTTGTATTCTGGATTTTAGGTCATTGCGCTTTCAAGCAATAAACACTAATATTTTAAACGATTTGTTATATCTATACATTGATTACATGACATGAAACTGAACAGATTTTCCCAGTGATTGATTACGTTTAAGGTGGGCAGGTAGATATTGATTTTTACAAGGAGTGTTCATTTCAGCATGGGTTTATCGCACATTGGTTCGCATGGTTTCTCGGTAACATACTAGTTTAGTCAGTCCTGAAGTCAGTTTGATTTAGTGTTATGTATATTGTTACGAGTCTAGGCTCTTACAAAAAGTAACAGAAAAGAGTGAAGACAACAAGCTTTGTGAAATGTAACAAATAATTTATTACCCTAGAATACAAAATGAAAAATTAAGAAAAAAACAAAAAACAAAAAGAACTTACGGTTTTACGAATCAAGTCGAAAAAATAATCCAAGAATTAAAAATAGAAGTCTTAGTAATACAAAGTCCTGAATGAAGCCGAGTTCGAATCCCAATGAAATCCAAAATGGAAGACGATGACGTCTGTTGTGACCTTCGAAGTGTTGCTGTGTCAACAATCCTTTGTTGAATCACAGAAAATATTATTCTAGTTTTGAATTCCGTATACATTTCAATAAATGTCTTTATCCAAGAATTTTGTAGGAGCACTTATGTATTTCCAGAGAAAAGAATCACCTGAATTACATAAAATAAAAAAAAAAATTCAACTCAGACTGGTCACAACTTAATGACAACTTAAATTGTTTGGAGCTCGACTGAAAAACCTCTATAAAGAAACAAAACAAACAACAGTTACACGCTAATTAAGACGCAAAACTGATTCTTGGATGAGAGTCAGTCTTCTAAAAAATATTAGAAGTTTGTAACAATAAACACATGTTTCGTATCACGTACTCCAGGCATGGCCTTGACTTAACTTAATGATTCTTACTCTGAGAAAGAAAAAAAAAAATGGTAAAAAAGTTGTTTACCAAAACTGTCACTGATTCTGAAACGAGGTCAGCAACTAGATACAGTGTTTCTATTATTAGTTATTTATCAATGAAATAAAAAAAAAATAACAGGTCAAACAGAATTGAACTGAATTTCTGGACAATGTCAAATCCAGTAAACAATGTTACATTACAATAACATGTAATGAATTAAAAAATTAAAACTAAAAAAACCCCCAATTAAATTAAATGTACATAACAATATTTACTTTGCATTATTTGTTGTCTTTTCCTAATGATTATATGTTATATAAAAATTATTTTGTACTTGACCTTGTCTAAAATCAAGTTAATGGTGTACCTGACCAAGAACATTTATTTTGTAAACAATATAATGCATAGTTAATATTTCTCTATCATTGTGGATTAAATATATAGATCATCATTAGTAGTAAAACTGTTTATATCAATTAAAGATACAGCCTCATTCTAATCTTCCAGAATGGAAATTTCCTATCAGTTGACAAAGTATTTTCAGAAAATGGTAATTACGACCTAGGTCACGATGCACTACTAGAAATATAACCTATATTAAAAAAAAAATAACATTTTAAGCCAAGTAAGCGACACCAGGTCCACTTTTATCTCTTTGTTTCACATTGCAGTGATCATGACCTACTGCTGTCTTCCGTGCGCTATTTGTAACATCTCGTCACGGACCGGAGAGTGCATGTGTATGCCGTGGTTCGTGCCTGGCGGCATGATCGCCCTCCGTGCCAGGATCAGAACGCTGGGAGGAATCAGGATACTTACACACTAGCCCTTTTGTGTTTCGGGAGGTGTTCAAATATTATAAATACCCGACAGCAATTTCACCTACATAGTTCTAAAAGATACTGTTGTAAGTTTAGCTTGCATGCTTGCTGAAACTATAATGGCGTTTTTATTTACTTAGCCTCACCAGCACATAACCTAGGCCAGACTTTTAATTCTTTCATTGCAAGAAGTATATGAAAACAGTTTCTTTTAAGTTATTTATTGCTGCCTTGTCGTAATAACTACCTTGCTGTGTTTGTACAAGTTCACAGGATAACCCAGACTCATGTCTTGAGGAACTTCTGCTGGCATCATTTTGTGTTGATTGGAGAATGCTAAGTGTTAGTGCAAGGGCTGTGTCTACATTCGAACTTTATTGTGCTATTATTTAGGAATATAATTTTGAGTAAATAGCGTAAATAAAAGGTAGATTAGAAATCCAGTCTTTGATATTCATAAACGGTTTGAAAAATTTTATAAATTGTGAGACGTTTCTACCGTTGGCAATACCACCCTAATAAATACATCACTTATTGGGAGAAATACCGTACAAATCAACATGTATTAACAATATATAGTCACATCGCCTATGTTTAACAAGCTGATTACATGCAGGTTTTCGTGTATATGTGATCAAGATCCTAGTGAAAACACTTATATTTTTTTCACATTTATCCTGATATAACTATGAAAATCTTACAACTTGCGCTCACATTTGAATTAAAAAATTAAAATTATTAAAATAAAATATTCTTACTCTAATTTAAGTATTTCCAGGTTTTGATTCTTAAAAAAAAAAACCTATTAGTAAGCAAGCATTTATTTTGTTCTTTTGTTATGCCAGTTAGAGGAGAAATGGCGTTTGCGTTAAAAGGTTTATCACCCTCCTAATCCTCTGCGTTTTCAAATAGTCTGCCTTGAAATTCTGTCCATTGAGTAGATATCTGAAGTTATTAGGTCTATTGGCTAATGCACCTCTGACAGATAGATTAACGAACTAATGACAGACTGCTAATGCGACTCTGACAGATAGATCCATGAACTACTGACAGATTGCTAATGCAACTCTGACAAATAGATTCATGAACTACTGACAGATGACTGATTGTAAGTGTATGCTATACAAGAGTATCATCTCTAAATTGATGTTGACTTAACGCAGTCGGTTAGGCTTTAGTAGGAACTTTTTTCGTTCGTGTTTTAGAAAGAGAGTTGCGGGAATAAAGAAGCGCGATTACAATAACTTTTTAAAATACATAGAAGAAGTGATTTTGAAGAAAATATTGTTTCAGATCACAATTATATTGTGCAGCAGGATGTGTTGGTTGCCACTCTTGACCTAGGGTTCAAGTAAGATAAATAGCCTAGCATGTGCATTATACACCTCGGCTGATGGGGCAAACTCGGCAAAAAACTTGCACGTGCTTGAGTTTTTATTAAATTTAAATCCTTCGGTTTAAGGCTGTAATCTGCTTGTTTGAAATAATAAGCAGAAGAAATGTTAATGCTGACTATCTGCCTGTACATAAAGAGAATGCAGATCGGGGTATTCAATGCTTTTAGTGGAACGTTATACAAAAGCGGGTCAAGAAATCAAATGTCACAGTATATTATTTCATTCAAATTCTGGCTTGTTGTGTCTAATTGTTTAAGTTGTTCCCGTGCTTTCAACGTTCATCGCAGAAACATTTAGAGGGCGACATTGTAACGTTCAATTCATTTGTCTTTTTAACAAATTAATCCAAATATCCCTTTCCATTTTTTAAATAAAAAAGCTGGGTTTTTTGGATGACTGGCATCATTCTTTTGCTTACTTTAGTATTACGCCTCTATGGTCTTAAACTAAGTGACAGAAAAAAAAAAGAAAACGAACACGTTTAATAAAATTCAACAAATAATTTATTTGCCTAGAATGCAAAGTGAAATTTAAAAGGAGCTTACAGTATTGTGAATTAAATATCAAATTATCCTAAATGTTCTATCACAAGTCCAAAAGTATAGCGTTCCGAATGAATTCCGGGTCTTGAATGTGCTGACCTACAGGTAGCCTCGAATGTGTCAATGTGCCAACAGTCTTCAGTAATCACAATAATATTATCCAGAATGTCTTTGAAGGGGTTCACAATAATTCCAAAATAGTGAATCAACCTGACAAACATCAGGTAGACCATATTTTCTTTTCCAAGCGGAAAAAAACAATGTCTTGAACTGAGATCCAAGAAAACATGATCTTGCTTACAAATGATCATTACATTAAAATATAATCCATAACCATAGACAAAAATTAGCTGTGTAATATTTTGTTTACAAATGACCATTACAATCTAAAATCGTTGTCAAAAGTTAAACACACAATATAGATATACATAATAGTAGTGTAATTAACGACAACATCGATTTCTATGACTGCCGCTGCTATTTATATTACTGTGTAACTACTACTACTACAACTGATATTGCAATTACAATAACTAGTGGGGCCCCGAGTGGCCGAGTGGTCTAAAGTGCTCGCCGTTACGGATCACTGCCATCTCACCTCTGTCTGCATGAGTTCGAGTCTCGGATTCGGCGAATGTGGATATGTAAGAAAGCTTGCCAGTAGCTTCTCGTGGGTCAGTGGTTCTTTCTGGGGATTTCCCGGTTTCTTCCTCCACCATTAATACTGGCCGCCATGTATAGCCTATCGTGTGCTGAAAAATGGCATTAAGCCCTACAACAACAACAACAACAACAATAACTACTACTACTGCTACTAATATTACAATACAACTACTACTACTATCGATGCTACTGATATTACAACATAACTACCACTACTATTACTATCGATGATATTAATATTACAATAAAACAACCACTGCTACTACCGATGCTACTGACATATTGTACAATATAACTACTACTAATACCGACATTACTGATATAATGTTCAATATAACTACTACTGCTACTACTACTACTACTACTACTGCTACTGCTACCGATGCCACTACTATTACAATATAACTTCTACTACTGCTGCTATTGATGGTACAATATGCTAATAATAATACTGCTGATGTTGTTACTAATGCTACTGGTATTACAACACTTTCAGGTCGAGATTGGTCCATTCAACCATGTCTCTATCAATATCGTTCTTTTCTTCCCAGGGTTCAATTTGCAGTGACTGCATGGCCCTGTCTTTCTGCGGAATGTGCGCTGTTTGTCAGATGCAAAGGGAGTTGGACAACATGGGATTGTAGAAAACCACACTAAAGCTAGATCCATGATGTTGAAAAATGACAGTTTTAATCTTTATTTTCATTTCCAGTATTTTGTTAGCGATTTATTTGGAAGATTTAATACATTCTCACATATTTTCATATTTCTTTCTACTCTGTGTGCTGTGATCACAAGACTGAGTTCAATTTCCTGTCCAACATTCATGTATAAACTAATAACACAAAGCTTGTATTAAATATTGAAAAGTGCCAGAAGAAAAACTTCCATGTTTGGTTTTCAAGTTGAACTTTCTTCATGGGCTACATTTTACGCGGATCGATAAAAGGACTTGAAAAATTTTGTGAAAAGTAATTCCTGTGAAATGACATTACACAGTTATATTCATTCATTGTGTTTACCTTTTTGCAAGCGAGAACTAAATATTTTTGTACAAAACACAAATAGTTTTTATCATTGTTTGGAAACTAAACATATTTTCAGATTTGTTTAAATTTAGTTACAGACTGAATGATTCTGAACTTAGATTATGGGGAAACTTTCTCTTTGCAATTGCTGCTTTTCGATGAGAGAGAGAGAGAGAGAGAGAGAGAGATCAGCTGTTTTCTAAACTCGTATATAATGAATACACTGTACTGTAGAACTATAAGTCAATCAACCGGCCAACGAGTCTAAAATTTACCCGAATGTTTATACAAATCCGCATCAACCTTAGTTGTCAAACGGGTCTTGAAATTCGGCCAGATTATTTTACTGCAACAGTTACTTTATGGCGAAGGCTTTCCGCTCTCCAAAATATACAAGTTTGTCATTCAAAGTGTCTGGATTTCAGCACTCATCTGACTATTAGTGATCATATCCATGAGACATTAATCGGGGAAAGGGAGATAATAAAGGAATAAGAGATTCAATGTTAACCAACCCTGTTGTTCTATAATAAGATATGTTTAAAAACCGAACACACGTGTTGGGATACGACAACCTAAACGATTCATAATAACAAAATTAATGCGAGCATTAATTTTTTCAAACCAGCCCACTCGTGTTCGGATCAATAATCCTGAGCAAAAAATCACAAATTTCTAGTGAACACAAAGATAACTTGAAACTTAGCGTAAATAATATAAATAAACTGCATTGAATAGTATTCGTCAGTGTTCAGAGAGACGATACAAAAATTTTACGCGTTTATCATGAAAGCATCAATACCAGTATCAAGAGAAGGTGCGTGTTTGCTTCAACGTTTGCATGGTATATAAGTTTCCTTAAAAGTAGTTGTGTTCATACAATTGTGGACAGTATAAAACTGTGCTTGTTTACTACTTTAAACAGTCTGATAGTGTGCTAAGACCTTGTAGTGTTTACAAGTTTCCACAGTACAAAAGTGTCCTTAAAACTAGATGCATTTACAAGTATGGACTTATAAAAGTGTCTTTAAAAAGATATGCGTTCACGCGTTTGGGCAGTATAAAAGTGAACATATAACTAGCAGTGTTTACACGTTCAACGTATAAAAGTGTACTCAAAACTAACTGTGTTTACAAGATTTATCAGCATAAAAATGTGCTTAAAACTATCAGTGTTTACAGGTTTAGGCAGGATAAAGTGTTGGTATAAAGCAATTTGATATACCAATACTGTTGGTATATCAAATTGTGATCCGCCCATGGCGCAATAATACGCATATATAAACATTCTCGCGAGCGTCTGCAGTTGATTCTAGATCAATGATCAATTTCCACACATTAGTCACTAGTGACGTATGAAAAATAATGATGAAAAGTATTAATAATCCCCGTTTTCTAAATTAATTTAATATGGTACACATTTTCATCACAATCCTTTCTGCTTTCTGTTCTCCCCTCCCCTCTCAAGCATAACGGACAAACTGCGTAGAAATGTGGAATGAGAGAGAAAAGGAATTTGAGCTGGATTAAAACCTTGAAATAGAAATTACACCAAGTAATCTACAAGAATATGGTTCGTCGTAACGATACGTGTGCACTTTCCTTGGGATTTATCAACAGTGTTTATCAATGATACAATGTTGCAAACCAGTAAATTCCTCGGTTACGTGGTACACATACTGTGATATATTTAATGTTATGTTTTTTTATTTTTTTGTTTTTTGTTTTTTCTTAAACATACCATAATGTTCTAAAAAATCGATTATTATTATTTAAATATGAAAATGTCCAAAGTCTCTCTCTCTCTCTCTCTCTCTCTCTCTCTCTCTCTCTCTCTCTCTCTCTCTCTTGACCATCGTAGCAGGATACGGGCTAAAATCTATGAAATGGCGAACGTAGAGGATTTTCCGACAATATCTCTGGACTTATAAATGATGGTAAAAGTTAAGTCAAACCGACCAAAGGATGAGACAGACAGACAGACAGACAGAGACAGAGTTTTAAAGTCAAACCGACGAGAGAGAGAGAGAGAGAGAGAGAGAGAGAGAGAGTTTGTGGGTCGGTTGTACTGTTGCTAAAGCAGAATAATGACTTAGATCAACTGTAAATATATTAAAATATTTTAATTACCTCTTGTTGGTTCGTCAGTTGGCTTAGTTTCTATTCCACATTAATTTCCATGCGCCTGAAGGTGAATGGCATTGCGTTCATTTGAATGGTGTAGCTATCCAAGTGTTGCTACTGCTCTACTTTTATTATTAAAACCATCTTTCATGTTTAAATCATAAGTGTGTATTATATTGATTTAATCAATGTGGAGAAAAATAGAAACCAAGAAAAGAAAACAATCAACTTATCAATATGCAGAGGTGATTGTAAATAACCACTAAGGCGGAGAACTAAATTTTGTAGCGGACACACTCGGGGATGTGAGGAGTTCATTCACTAGGTCAATACACGGCTGCCTGTAGTAAATCTGAACTCCGTTCAAAGGGCAAATATATGTATTTGTATGTGATATAAATAAAATATATGCACAGTATGTACGCTGTATCAATGATATACCACTCGTTGTATAAATTTTTCATTAAAAGGAAACTCAGCAAGCTTCGTTTCCTTTTAATGAAAAATTTATACATCTCGTGGTATATCATTGATACAGCATACATACTATACATATATTCTATATATATATAATACAGTATTTTACAAGCATGTAACCATGAATCGCAAGAAGACAAATCACAGATACTTGGAATAAAAGTTAATCGTCTTTTCAGAACATTTGGCCACTTGTTGTTTGGTGTTCAGTCATGCCATATGTTAGCCAGGAACCATGTCATATATTTTCATCATAAAACAAAGAAAGTAAGAAAACAAACAATGAACAACGAAGTGTTCGAAACAATTTAATCACAGTCAATAAATAGATAAAACGGCATATGTGTTTTGTTCTGAGTGAGCGGAAAGAACGAGTTTGATACCAGATCTGCAATGCAGACAGATATGGTAATTTTACTTTTGAGCTTTGAATTTATTAAACTGCTGTATGGGACGTATGAATTGATGTATACTGCAGTCACAGGCAAAGTGGATTTTTCCTTACTTTTCACATGGAACATTTTGGAGACGTAAGTCACCCTTTTCCTTACAACCTACTTATTGCATACACACACTCTACTTCCAAGCAAATATCGTGGCAAATTTCACAAACATTAATTAAATACATTCAATCTTATACAGAAAGATCGTCGATTTGCAGTACTTAAAAGTCTATTTTTATGTCATTTAATACAAGGAATTATTTATGCACTGAACTTAAAGGCGATAATTTAGGCAAACACGCTTACGTTTGTATGCCCCAGTGATGAGAAAGTCTCAACAACGTTGTAATAAGATGTAATTCTTCTAAATTTAGGTTACAGTCAAAACAGCTGCTACTCTCTGTGGTAGTCTACCTTTATGTTGCAAATGTATCCTCAGTTTTACTAAACAAATTCAAATAGTCAGTAATGTGCACATACCTATTGAAAGTTTCTTCACTGTAATTTTTTTTTTTTTTTTTTTAAAGAACATTCAGCAGACTATAATTTTGAAACTCAAGCTGAAATTGATTTTGGATAAGTTTGGTACTTCAGATGGTTTACGTTGTGGAATGTCTCTTCTTTGTGTCATCACTGCTGCAGCTGTGGAAATAATGGCATTCTCAACTATAATTGAAACAAATATGTATGTCTATCATGTACCTATTATCTATTACGTACAAATAGTTCAGTACGAAAACCTTTACGAGCATTATAAACAGGTGGTGCTTGAGGTAGTGGATACCAGTTTGGCAAGTGATGATAATAATAAACATCTCTTTAATGGTCACCCATAGCTGGCTATTCGAAACAACCTGCCACGTAATGGAAAATTGCATCAGAATATTATTGCGAATCACATCATGAATATCGGACGCTCACTTTTTACAAAACATTTGGAATAGTTACATTTGGGAAAAGGGTGATATACATTCGTAATTATAATGTGTTCATGGTACCAATCAAAATGAACTACTGAGAAATAAAAATTAACTAGTGGGGAAGACACGTCAACATTAAGGTGACAATATACATGATACAAAGCTTGTCTGTACTATCACATTTCTTAGTGAAGGGACATTACTCCAACAGACTATAAGATCTATGCATGTATTCTGGTTATTATTTGTAAGGCTGTACGTTGTAAACTTACTAATCTAAACATGAAAATAGAAACATTTATAAGTATTTCAAGTATAATGTACGATGGGCATAAGAGAATATACACAAACAAAGACAATTTTGAGATTGGTTCGATATAGTTACAGTAAAATGTAAATTTGATGCCTTGCGATTAGAAGAACTGTTTGGTCAATTTTAATGAGAAGAAAATTGAGTCAGTATAACATATATCTGAAAATGGTGATACACTGTTTATAGTTTTCTTACTTTTATATATATATATATATATATATATATATATATATATATATATATATATATATAAAACAAAATGTTTCATATGGTTGACGTTGATACACACTACAAAACGCATACCACTATCACTGAACATCGAGAGGATACGTACTTTGGTAGAGGTACACCATTCAGGAGGAACTCTTGGTTTAAGTAAGTGTGACCTATACGTGAGAAGCACAATAACAACTCGTATTTGTTTTTGTTCTATATGAGGGACGCCACTCCTTAATGACATTTTTGATGTTCTAAAGCTTATTTGTGCAGTCTACACTCCATGCTTTTTTCCATGTATATAGAAAACGGTGATATAGTAAAAATATATAGCTATAACACATTTGCTACAAGTAGATAGAGTGTGTACAACTTGACCATCAATCTCATCCATTCCCACACTTTTTCAAAAAATGTAATATATGGATGGTAAATGGGTATGAATAGTAGCATTTAAATTATTTAAAAACCCTAAACCACCATTTTGAAAGTTTTTCTTTAAAACACTCTAAATCACCGTTTTTAAATTAAAAAACAAACCAACAAACAAAACGACAAAACAAATACAAAGAAACAAAAACAAATATGTACATAATTTACCAGTATCATGTGTTGCCGGTATCATGTATAATCACTGTTTTTTTTAAATACACCATAGACCTATCCTTTAACTTAATTTGTCCATACTATACTTCATCATTTTTCTTCTTTCCCTTCATTATATTTTAATTATTTTTATCTAAGTATCTAAATGTTTTTATTTTGCCACTTGCATACAATATTTTATTATCGTCTGTTAGCATTGGAATAAAGTCCCTGAAAATTTAGATCTACCAACACAAGATGCTCAGCTTTATGAACGGTATTATATTTGATTTGTTCCATTTTTGCTACAAAGCGCTTCGTTATTATTTCTTCTACCTTCCTTATCCATTGTGGTCCCTATTTATTCCAGGCACATTCTTTCTCCAGTTTACTATGCTAATATACAGTCTATTTGTTGTTGCTGATTACTTCATTTCTTTCTCTCGATTACTTAAACATTTTGTAAAAATACTCATCCGCCCCCCGTCCCCATAGCAAAACAAAACAACAACACAAACACATTTTATTTGGTGTTTGTATGCCTTTTGATTGTAGACTGTGGTACAATTTTAATCTCTTTTAGTTATTCTATATTCTCTTGCTATTTGATTAGCAAAAGTAGATGGCAGTACTTTGTCTATAAAGTCTAAAAGGTGACAAGTTTCGTCTTAATCCCAAAAGATGTTAGTTGACAGATACATTTGTTCTAAATCTTAAATCTGTTGATTTTATCCACCTAAATGGGTAATCGAGTTTAGTAGTCTTATCTTAGTCTACTAAATAGGCTGGATGTTCATGTTTTTACCCATATACAAATAGTTTGTAATTTGGATGTTAGTTGTATTAATTCTACGTAAGATAACTTTGCTTTGTGGAGTGTTATTACAGAATTCTCTGATTTAATAGCCTCAAATAGTATGGTGCTATTACATGATTCTCTGATTCTAAATCATTGAATAATATACTACCGGTGCTGTTATCGGACTCTTTGGCTCTATATCATCAAACAGCATTGTGTTATTACATGGTTCTCTGATTCTATATCATGAAATAATATGGTACTATTATCGGATTCTCTGATTATATGACATTAAACATTATTGTGTTATTACATGATTCTCTGATTCTATTTCATTAAATAATATGGTGCTATTACAGGATTCTGTGATTCTATATCGTTAAACAGTATAATTATATTAGAGCATTTTCTGATCCTATATCATTACATAGTATGGTATATTTACACCATCCTCTGTTTCTATATCAGTAAAGGGTGTTAATACGGGATTCTCTGATTCTATACAATTAAAGGGATTTTCTAATACTAGATTGTATGAATGATAGGAAAACATTCTGTTCAGCTGTAAATTATAAATTTTGCTTTGTTTCTCTGGATATTATGAGTAATGAATGGGGGCACCCTAGCCTCATGGGAAATTCCAGTCAAAAAGGTGTCGTGGCACTCTAACCTCAAGGGGAATTTAACATGGGAAAATTTAACGTGGGGTATAGGTCCTGTCTTGCCTCAAGGTGAATTTAACATGGGAAATTTAACATGAGGTGTATAGGGACAAGTGATTGGGCCTATCTAGCCTCAAGGGGAATTTAGCATGGGAAATTTTAACATGGAGTGTATAGAGACAAGGGATTGGGGCTGTCTAGCCTCAAGGGTAATTTAACATGGGAATTTAATCGGCCGCTTTGGCGACAATGGGACTTTAATATGGGGATTATTGGGCTTGTCTAATGGGAATGTCCATACACACACACCCACGTGCCACTTTAGAGACAATAGGCATTTGACATGGGGATTTAATGGGCCACTTTGGCGACAATAGAACTTTAACATGGGGATTATTGGGCCTGTCTAGCGTCAAGGGGAATTGAACATAGGGAATGTATAGCGACAATGGGTACTGGACACTGTCAACAATGTTGCAAGTGGCTGACCTCAATCGGGCGGAACACTGGCAACAATGTTGCAAGGGGCTAACCTGAATACGCGCTACTCTAGGGACAAATACAATAAAGACATAGACAGACGTATAGAAATACAAACCCGAGATTTTATATATAAAGCATTACCTAGACCTGAAATTATGTTGGCGGTGTTCATAAATTTGCATAATTATAATGATGCTATAAATAGCGATAATCAAGGAAAAGACCAACGCCAAAATGTATGTGACTAGAGGAACGCTAAACGTACGAAATCGTCCCAGAATTTAACGGAGACTAAACATATCCCAGAACATTAGATTACATTGGTTTAGTCTAAAAGTAGTACTAAAATTACCAAAATGTCCCAAACTCTCGTGGAGACTGAGAAAAACTCCGGAAGGTTGTATTCAGATTGTCGTGACTTAAAATATTGCACTAAATTTCCGAAAAATTTAGCGGACTTGAATGGAAATTGATGACTAGTCAGATGTTTTGGTTGTTAGAAATGGCAAAGACAAAGTGTAGCACTAAATTATGAAATTGTACCGGAATTTAGCGGAGATTGAAAATAATCCAGAAATAAATTTTTAAAAAATTTCCAAGACTTAAATTAGTACTGAAATGAATAAATGTACTTAAAAAATTAAAATAAGGTGGACAAAAAAGTAAAACCACATTTCTAATCCAGCTCACACATATACAATCCAGCTGCGCGAATGATAAACGCATCACTTTATATACATGAAACACGGACGTGATGGAAAACATCCCTCTTACTAACAGCCCATATCACCTACCAAACAATCCACAGGGATGAGAGTGCTAAACTAAAATAATTATTTTTTATACAAAACAACACACTAATGCTAACAAAATCACTATACTTTATATCAATACGTAGTGGGGAAGGAAAGTTTTTATATACAAAACACACCATTACCTTTAAATCACATCAGCAGAGGAGTTAGTGTTTATAGTGACACTACTCCACATTCACAAACACTCATGAGCGTAGGGACAAAGGATTTGTTAGGGGAAACACACACACACACACACACACACACACACACACACACACACACACACACACACACACACACACACACACACACTCCAAACGTTATGTGTTAGCTTGGAATGTAAACGAAAAAGATACAATTTCACAAAAAGACTATTTCTTACACCACAAATATATTATCCATCACACTATCCAACATATCATACTCACTATCCAAAATGCCTTGTGTTCGCTTAGAATGTAAGAGGAGATGAAATCTCACAAAATATCTATCCTTACACCACAAAAATACTATCCATTGCACTTACTATACCATCCATTATATCATTGTCACTATCCAAACGCCCTGTGTTAGTTTAAAATGCAAGAGACGGCGATAACATCTCACAAAATAGACTATCTCTTACACTACCAAAAATACTATGTGGAAAAACGCTAGTATCTATTTATAGTCACCACTGGTAGGATATTCCTTTGGAAACATCTAGTATTTAGTTTTAGCTGCAACTTGTGGGAAATTCATATGGAAAAACCCACTATCTATTTATAATCTCACTTTGTAGGAAAGTCTTACGAACTAACCTAGTATCTACTTATAGCTACAACCTGTGGAAAAACCCAAGTCCATATTTATAGTCTCAAAATGTCCAGCTTCAATGACGTCACGGTACTGAACACTAGGGGAATAATGGCAACAGTGTTGCAAATGGCTGACCTGAATACGCGCTACTGTAGGTAGGTAGGTGACATGAATTTGATAGGGATAATGGGAGTTTTATAGGGACAAACAAACACCAATACATATATTTATATATCTATACATACACAAACAAACGTACGCGCAAGCAGAGAAACACATACACACACAAACACATACAAACGTACGCGAACGCACACACAAACACACACAAACACACACATAAACGTACGCAAACGCACATAAGCACATACAAACACATACAAACACACACTATCTTACAAGTCAGGGAAACGAAGTGTTTATAGCACACTTCTATGTTTTGACTTACAGGCAAAGACATAAAGACAGACAAATAGTTTGGCAATTTGACTAATATCTCTTTTCTGGAGTGTTGGGGGTAGCTCTGAAAAGGGCTGTTGTGTTGACGGGGTGATAGCAATCATTTATCGTCTCAAGATTGCGTCTTCGTCTGGCTGCAGGCTTTCCGACAGGATAGGGTCTGCTTCTGCGGAAGGAGAAGGAAAACTCTTTCTTGTCTTCACGGCAGTCCACAAAGCCTGTGTCTGGCCCCTGCTGCTGTTGCTGTTCTCTCTGCTGTTTCTGAAGTCTGTACTAATCCGTCCATTCTTCTTGTTTTTCTTGATTTCTTCTCTGAAGATCTCTTCTATCAGGTATTGGGCTATATTTAACATCCTGACATTCTCTATCTCATCATACTTGGGTATCAGGTTTTTGCCTGACACGATGTAAATTCACATAGGCTTCATTCAGCTTGGCTAGTCTTGAAGGCATCTTCATAAGTGAACGAGTCAACCATGGATGGTCAGACTGGAGACCGCCGAGCTTTATATGGCTCAAGCGCGGACGCGATAGAAAACATACCTACTAATTTTTAGTGTCGAAACGCTGTGATAGCTGATTTCATGGTGAGGGACAGAGACAAGTCAAAGAGCATGTATTCACAGTGTTTTTATGAAAACAAACGACAGACACGTTTTTTTCAAAATACAACATTTTTATTTAACTCTCAAACAACCAACAACTACAAATAAAACAATTTTTCAAACAAACTATTTTTGACAAGGTTGACAACGTTGTGAAATCATGTTAGACTTCCACGAATGGAGGTCATTGGGCCATTGATGTACACTACGTTTCCTAGCTAAAGATAAGAGATAGCCATAAAGGTCACAAAACCATCGATCTACTTTCTCATCGTTTCTAGAACAGTCACGATGAAAATAAGTCACTAGATAAATTCTAAGGGATATCCAAGACTGCGTTGATGAAGAAATTACACAATATCGTCCACACACCATATGAATCTGTGCTTTGTAATTTCACATTATTGAATCGCGTCGTCTGGGCTTTTCTTCTCATAAAGTCGATGATATCGTCTTCCAAAGGTGGTAATCCATACGAATCAAAATACTCCACACAGCCATCGTGGGGAAAGTAGACGTCTACCCATTGGGTTCCTGGGAGATGACTGTCGTCCGTGTTGATGACATAAGCTTGATGGTCTTTAGGTTTGCGATGAGGAAGTTCATCTTTAGCGCACACGACAGGATTCCAAGAAGAGGTATACGAACTATTGTTCAAAAGGTAATAAAGTTCCCAGGTATCCATCTTCTTTTCTTGTTGTTTTTCACAGGTAATGATAAGTCATCAATTCAATTCTGACTTTTTGCTTGAAAATCTGTCAAGTAATCGTCTCTTCCCTTCGTCTTCGTATTCTGGGTCAAGAGAGATTCGATGCGACGGATCTCTAGATGAGACCCCAAGCGTCCTCCAGATACTCGTCCAATTTTTCTTCTTGACTCATCATCAGACATTTATCGTGTTGAATTTGACTGGGATCATCGTTTTCACATCCTTAGCAATAATTTCTTGGTCATTTCTGTAATTTTATCTGCCAAGTGTTTAGCAAAACATGACACTAAATGTTGTCCTTGTTCTGGCCATCTGGACATGATCATCACGTCCTCTTCGTCTTTGTCTTTTTTAGTGGATGGTTCTGGTTCCACGTTATCCTACCATTCCATTTCCAAAGATTCTCCACCGTACAAGGAGGGAAAAGAGTCTTCCATAACTTCTAATAGTCTAAAATGACTTCTCTCAAACTGTTGATTTCTATGGTATTATCTAATTCGGCATACAGGATGACGTTCATAGTCTCGGTTAAAGCTTCTTCAAACTGAAGTTCCACACGCAGTTGACCGGATTTTACAGGGTGGAAACATCCCTCGTCGCTGCCTTGGTCTGGAGCGAAATCAAAGGCGCACAAAGCGTAGCCTATTGCATAATCGTCGTACGAAATACCGTGACTGGTGTTGGTCCCTAGCTGTCCGGTGGCTTCGTACAGGGACAACTACGATCTCAAGTAGTTCTTCTGGGTAAAATTAGGTTCGAAGGGTCTGGTACACAAGGTCTTGCCATCGCGACTGACTTCGATCTTGGACACTCTGTAGTGCTTAAAATGAAAAGGATTGGCAGTGTCGGTTCAGCCGAGGACTGCATTGCTAACGATGCCAACGATTAAACGTTTGGGTAACTAACTTGGAACAGATGATCTTCGATTTTGGATCGGAGTTCAGCAGCAATGGTGAAAGTTTTCACTTCCACGCGTCGTATCGGATACTTGGCGGTCGTTCTGCCCAAAGTGTGACTGATGTCGTTTCCCACTTCAGGTAACACTTCCTCACGACTCACGTAGAGTCTGGCTTCTTGGATGATGGTTTGGTACTCGTTGGCATGGGCCATTAAATGGAAAGCGGCAGTGGTACGATTCAGTCTCAAGCGGATATCCACTCCCTTCAGTAAATACTTTTCTTGCAACCCCATGTCCAAATGCAAAATTTTCAGCAGTTCTAAACTACGTCCTTCCAGGATTTTCTTTCGACGGTCGTTAAAGCCCACATTGTGAGGTTCGTCATCTGCTGTCAGGGCTGTGTCGTTAAACCTGTCTTCGCCTGCTGTGTCAGGTTTCCATACCACGCAAACATCTAGATGAATGTTCTTGGCCTCTTTTCCGTATATCAAGAGATTTTCTAGGTACTCTCGGTAAGGGTAAGTATCCATGCTGCTGCTGACTATCTTGTTATTCAAATACAATTACACTTCGTTGAACAAGCAATGCATGATATTGTTGACGGGAGCTACTCTAGCGGTGTTGTCCGTTTTGGTCACTTTGACTTTCAAATACAAATAACTGCTATTCAGATCGATGTAATCTTCGGGCTGTCCTTTGATTTCAAATTCGATGGGAGCTGAATCCGTCAAAGAGGAGACGGGATGAAATTCTACCCATTGGGATTCTTGCATCGTCACCATAGTGGGTGGCATGGCAAACAGATCCACTTCCGACTTGGAATATGCGCAAGACGCCCGGTGCATTTTTTTTTTTTTAATTTTTTGGTTTCTTTCTCTCTGTGATTTAATAATCAAAAACGTCTAATTCTCGGACGGTTCTTCTTTCCTTGGTCTTTCTAGCTCTGGGAGTATGAAGGCCTCTGGAGGAGTGTCCTCGTCGTCGTCTATTTCTGCCTTGTCCTTGCTGTAATATCAAGGAAGCAGGAATGTCTGAGTCGGCAGCGTCTGGGGCATTTATAGGAGTTTCTCGTCGGCCCAAAATGTCTTTGCCCGTTTGAGGCAAGACGTTTTTGTCTGCTCTCAAGAAAGCTTCTTTGGGGTTTTGTCTGTCGATGATGACATTTTGGAGAAATTCTGTGCCTTGCGTCAAAGTGGCATCTTTCAAGGCGTGCAATCCTCGTGTCTACATCGGTTTCAAAACAGGAGCCACCGAACGAAACGCCGATTTCAGCTTATCTCCTAAACCATGACCTTGCTTTCAAGCGACTCCTCGGTACACAGGATACATGAGTTACCGGTCCTTGGAGAATCGTTTTCGAAAATGGAGTTTCACCGTAACTTTCCCTTTGGTGAATGAAATATTTTGTCCCAGATCTCTTTTTATGGTAATGTTGAGAGTAAATTCACGATGAACGTGATAGGTGTTTCCACATTCCTCCTCAACGAAAGGAATGACACGTAGTAAAGGTACGGAGGTGTGTCCCACCACGTTGTACTCCACCACATCGGAGTACACAAAGATCAAATTTAATCCTTGGTTCAGTTCTACCGGGGATCGAAAATACGACACAAAAGACATGTTATCGTAAATGGGTTGTACGTGTCCACCCCACAGCATCTTTTTGACGTCCCCATCCAAAATGTCAAACGATCCAGGACAAAATGTAATAGAGAGCACATTGCTCTCCTTAAATTTCATCAGCAGGCGACGAGCCACTTTATGGTACTCGATGGTGACAGGTTTTCTTCTCCAAGACTTTGCCAAACAAGGCAATGAACCATGGCAGAAATCGTGTTCACCAGATGTTGACCACTAAAGTAATAGCCTGCAGGAATTGTCAAGTGATAGACGGTCTGTTTAGTTTGGGGGTTATGTGTTTTTATACGATACTTTACGTGTGTATTTAAGTAGTTTTGCACTTGCTCGTCATGAACTTCGACATCAAAAGTGTTTTGATTTTCAGTGATGTTTTTGATTTGTGTCGGGTGAATCATTTCCACCAAAGCCACTTCCCAAAGGGCTTCGTGATCCAGTTGATGGCCTGAGGTAATTTGGCTGTGAAACAGCATAAAGTATTGGGGGAAACACCTCCATGGAACTGTCACTGGGTAACGTTAAGTAAAATTGGTTATTCATAATTCTAGAGTTCTACTGTCCGAGGGGTCGCTGGAGGTCAAAGGAGTCTCTAAAAAGGATTGCTGTTTGAGTGGTGATTGTCGAGAGGGTGACTGACGTTGGACGCAAGACTTCCGTATTTACCGTTAGAGGAATATTTCAGGGACGGATTGGGAAGAAGGCAACCGATGCAACTGCTCAGTAAAATGGTCCACAATTGTTTGTCTCCTTGTTGCAAACTCAAATTGGCAATGGCTGCACTGATGACACAATACACCACAAAGATTTGGCAGAAAAAGACGATGTGCATTTTAGGCACACGTTCTCCACACCACACCCACAAGGGTTGCTTTTGTAGATCTTGCACAGAAGAATTGGGTGAAGGAGTGTTCGCGGTTGTAGTGGTTGAGGCTGTGTTGAAGGGCATGATGGTCATTTCTTTTTATAGTCGATGACTTGCGAAGCGTCGATCCAAGAATCAAAACTGGGAGGATATCCTTTCCAACGTACTTTGACTTCTTTAACATGTCGTTTTCCCACTTTTTGGGTTCTTTCGATGTCGTACACTTCGTCTTCTTTTTTGGTCACTCGTTGTACTCGGGCACGTAAAACGTTCCTTTTAACATTTCGCCGTTCATGTCTTCCAATTTATAGACGGCAGGATGACGTCCACGCACTCGTCCAGTGACACGAAACAATTCGTTGGTCCAGTTGGGTAAGTAACCTTTGTTGAAAGTGCGTTTGTTTTTGCCAATGCGCACCCAATCTCCCGTGGCCAGCACTCCACCTTTCTTGCGGACATACACAGTCGGGAACGAACCAAACAGGCGCTCAAAGACGGTCACTTCGTTGTAGGGAGTCACTTCTTGGGGGGCACATCCGATGCTCCACTGGTAAGATTGGCTGTACGCTTGGACCAGGTGGGGCAGGACGTCGTTCTACTTGAGATTATGATGATGTGTAAAATATTTATACATGCGTTCTTCAAGGTGTGTTGAAAAACGTTCCACGATGCTGGCTTTGGTTTCGGGTTTCTCGGTGGTGAAAAAATGAATATCTCGTTTCCTTTATTCTTTTTGGAAAGCTTGGTTCAGAAATTCGGTGCCTTTGTCGGTTTGCCATCGAAGAGGGCGACGACCACTTTGTTTCAACACCAGATTTAAGGCTCGCACTAACTCAGTGCTCGATTTGGAAGTCAATGGCACGACCTATGCAAATTTGGAAAAGACGTCGATGACACAAAACAAATATTTGTAGCCATGATTGTAGGTGGCCAAATGAGAGAATCAGCTAAATAGGCTTGCCATTGATGATGGATGCCCTCCACTCGTGTGCGACTTCTGGAAAAATATCGTCGAATGGGCTTGTGTAAGGTGTAGTGGCTTGTTCTTGTAACTTTCGTTGGACTTGAGGTAAACGGACACTTTTCAGTTGGGGTTTGGCAGCACGATACCATTTCTGAACTCCTCCATAACCTGCAGGATAGGATGGATCGTAGTAAATGCTGGCTAACACATTCTCCATCAGGAATTGTTTTTTAATAAGTCACCCATTCTTCACTGATGCTACTCTGGATGGGTCGAGTTGGTGGTTTGGAAACGACTTTACGTGTCCGATGTGCCACGGGAGTAGAAGTCGAGGGTAGTGGTGGTGGTGGTGGTGGTAATGGGATGGCTTTTGTCTCTTTTTTTCACTTCTGGTTTCCCTCCTTTTTTTTTTTTGATTTCTGTCGAAGGAGGAGTGGACATCATCTTTTTAACCCAAGCTTTAAGTTCTTCTCGTTGGGGTGTCGGGGGAGGGGTCAACAAAGACGCTGAAATTTTACTAGGGATGGGAACTGCTGACGGTGTTTGAAAGACTTCTCGTGCCTCTTCTTCCTCACGCATCCCTGGGGCTGCGTCTGTCTTGGACATTTAATCAGGACCTTAAAATCTGTCAGAGTCGGTGGAGCTGTTTCGTCTAAAGCTTTCTAGTGAAAGAGTTGAAGTCGCTGCAACAGTTGACCGTACCGTTGCGATTTTTCCGTTTCTGACAAATCACTGAGATCCATCAATGATTGCAATTCGTGTTGTAAATGGGACATCTCGGTCAAATGAGGATTAGGAGGTAAACGCGGGATCCGTTGTTCTTGCCAACGATGGAATTCCATCCATCGTTTGTAAGCCACTAAAGCCAGTTTTCATCCTTCCATCAGATTCCAAAGGTCACGTCTGAAATCTTTTCACTCCAGAGAGCCTTTTTATCTTCTTGATCTTTTTTTTTTTCATCTTTGAGCCATTTGTGAAGCAGTAGCTCCCACGTGTCCTGTAATCATTGGTACCAATGTGGCTTTTAGCAAGGGTGCTAACAACAGGTGCTTTTGACAGATGGGTATTTTCTTTTGGACCATTTGGCGAAGAACGTGTCGATGCTTGGCTAAGCATTCTTTTTGATGTGGAGACAAAGGTATGGTTTCTTTCAAGACATTCAGACAACATTTGCACACGGTATCGATGATGTCTTTGGAGGCGGTTTAAATGATTTGTTTTCGCATGGGAGGAGGGCTTTGGACAGGACGGACAACACGTCCCAATGTTTGGCTAAACGAGGAGGCAGTCCTTTCCTTTTTTCTCCTTTGGGGGTAGAAGAGGGATGGCTTCTGGGGGGGACATCTTTGTTTGTTTGTTTGCTATTGGGCACACACAAAAAATACACTGACGTCGATGACTTGGCACACACCCTTTTATCTTATTTTTGGGGTGTATTTTTGGAGCAGGTCTTTTTGACGAATTCATTGCACTTTCGATTCGTCAAAAATGTGACGACTTTTTTCCTATATCGCCAAACAACCCTCCTCTTTGGTTGCTTCTCTTTTTCTTTAGACAAGTGTGTCTTTTCTAGGGTAGGCGTCGATGCCTGAGTAAGCGTTTTTTTCGGATGACGAGACTGTTCTTTTCTTTTTCCTTTTCCTTTTTTGGACAGGAGAACGACGATGGTGGTGGTGTGTACTTCTTTTAGGGGACATCTTTTGGCGTTCAGGAGTACAAAATACACTGACATCCATGGCTTGACATGCGTCCTTTTATCTTACTTTTTGGGTGTATTGGTGGATTATTTTTGGAAAACCAAACCGTTTGAACATGTGTTATACCATTGCAGCTCCAAAAAATCCTCCCCTTTGCTTGCTCCTCTTTTTCTTTGGACGATGAGGTCTTTTCTGGGGTAGACGTCGATGCATGGCTAAGCGATTTTTCGGATGACGAGACTGTCCTTTTCTATTCTCTTTTCCTTTTTGGACAAGAGAACGACGTTGATGGTGGTGTGCACTTCTTTGAGGGGACATCTTTTGTGTTCATGAGCACAAAAACACTGATACCCATTGTTTGCCCCAGGTCTTTTTTTATACTGGAATGCGTCACCACTGATTGTCTTTACAGCGTATCAACTTGATGACAGGCATCATGCGTCGTGGAGAGGTTCGCAACGGACTAAGTCGGGATAGTTCTTGCTTGGATAAATCCAGTAAACTCTGTAACATGCCCGATCTCTCTTGGACTTTCATTTTGGGGGTAGGTACTTTGTGAGCAGCTGCCGCTGCGGCTAAAGAGGTGGAGGAGAAGTTCTTGGAGACACTGGTTTCCATTTTGTTTCATCAAATTGGGAAGAACGGGTGTCAAATTGGGCTTGGCTGGCATCACCAGCAAAGGAGAATGTTGACATCATCGATGTACGCATCACAATTACCTAGGCCAGAAATAATCATGTTGATTAAACGTTAAAAAGTATAAGGCGTAACTATCATCTCAAACGGCATTACTTTATATTGATAAAGTCAATTTGGAGTCAGGTTTGCCAAATTTCCTTTGCCCTTTCCGTCAACGGAATGTGTCAGAATCCTTTCACAAGGCCAAATTTGGTGACATATTTTGCATTTTCAATTTCATCAATGCAGTCATCGATTCTGGGTAATGGAAATGAATCTGTTTTAGTCACACTGTTCACCTTTCTATAGTGTATGCACATGCTGAAGATATTATCTGGTTACAAAATATACATGGTAAAGTCCAGTCATTTTTACTCGATTATATGGATTCATTCGCTAACAAATACTGAATTTCTTTACTCAAATATTCCTGTTTGAGAGGATTCATCATAAACGGATGTTGTCTCACATGTGTGGAATCTACAATATCAACGTCATGGTAGATTTATTTGTTCGTGTGGGAACATCTGGAAAACAAGCGTTCATGTTCAAGTAACAACTTTTTTAATTCATTTTTTCTTGTTGCTGCAGATGTAAAAGTGTCTGGTCGAGATTATTCATAATTCTGAATTCCAAAGATTGGTTACTCCAAAGTCGCTACTATCTGATTGCATTCCATCATTTAAATCTTCACTGTGTCGGATAGGTACAACTAAATTGGCGGCATGATTAACCTGGCTATCTATATCAACACACCGGTACTCCTTTATTATATTTATGCGACAAAGTTGTTTTTGTTTTCGCCTCTTAGGAGTGTTAATGGTATAATTCAAATCACACACTTTATTTTCAACAGTGTTAGGACCATAGTGCTTAGCCCTAAAGAGGATTTAGTGGCATGGGCAAGAGAGCCAGAACTCTACAGCCAAGCTGAAAACTCTTTTCCTTTGTATTTTTGTCATACCATAATTTTTATGTTTGATAAATAGAGCGCAGATTAGTTTTGGAACCTCAGAAGCCTTTGACAACATGTATTTAAAATTAAAAATATAATCGACAAGATTAATTTCTGTATCATCATTTGAAAGAAGTTTTTCTTTTAACAACTTCAATGTTCCACGGACAGTGCGTCCCAAAACTAGTTCAAGGGACTAAATCCTAAAGATTCCTGAACCGATTCTTTAACAGCAAGCAACCGTAAATGAACACATTCGTCCCAATCTTTTACAGTATCAAAATAATATGACCGAATAATATTTTTCTAAGTTTGATGAAATCTTTCTAAAGTCCCTTGGCTTTTCGTGTGATAGGCAGAAGACTTAAATTGCTGTGTGCCTAATTCATGCCTAACATGCTGGAAATGTCCAGAAACAACTTGACCCTTGATCAGATTGGGCAGATTTGGGCTTGCCAAATTGAGCAAAAATATTTCTCAAAGCTTTTACTATTGTTTTAGTTTTAATATTCCTCAATGGGAATGCCTCTGGGAATCTTGTAGGCGCACACATTATGATCAACAAGTATTGGTTACCTGACTTGTTATTAGGTAAGGGACCAACACAATCAACCATTATTCTGCTGAATGGTAAGTCAAATGCAGGAATAGGTTGCAGATGAGCCTAGGTATCCTCTGATTGGGTTTTCGCACTATTTAACAAGTATGACGAGATCTACAGTATTTACAAATATCACTTTTAATCTGTGGCCAATAAAAATGTTTCAAGATCTTGTGATACGTCTTATTGATCCTTAAATGACAAGCCAAAGGAGTTTCGTAGACAAGGTGTTGTTGTGCCTGTGGTGGTCCATGTCGTGGTGATGTACCAACAGTCTTTTGTTAAATCACAATAATACATGAATTAAATTCATGAATTTAATCCATAAATCCATTTTTCCATGAATTAAATCTTAATTTGAAATTTTATTATAAATTCAAGTCTCTATTTTCAAGAGTGTTATTTTTTGGTATTTCCAGAGAAGAATAACTTGAACTATATAATTTGAATAAATAAATTCCAAACCAAATGAAGGAATGGACACAACAATAATACAATTGATTCTACTAAGATCTTATAGATTGAATGACTAATTTTCATATCAACAAGATTTATATATATTAAACTGAGACGTAAAAAGAGACACCCGATAAGGGTCTAAAGTACATTGTTCTAGAAGGATCTTAGTTATTATTAGGAAGTCCGTCACCAAAATCACAATAAAACATAAACATATGACAATCATGGCGTAGTCTAGCTGTAAAATATACAATGTCCTCTTGACGCGGCTTAAGATAATGACAATCACTCAGAGGTAAAAGAAAGTTATTTACAAATTGTCACTGATTTTGAACAAGGTCAGCCCAACATTCAATGTTACGTTATCAATAGCATATAATGAAATAAAAAATTAAAAACCTATCTAATAAACAATGCAAATTAAATATACATAACATGATAAAGTGTCGAAAAATGGTGGGGTAAGGGTTCACATTGGTGGTTCAGGATCTACATGCTCTTTCTACTCACATTTCTAAGAAATGCAGGTGGGATCAGACGTATGTTAAGTACGCAGTCCCCTTAAAATGTGAATTCCGATACAGTTTATCAAATGTTTCGAAGAAAAAAAAGCCAAAATGTATCTTATTGTGTTTTGAACTTTGAAGTGAGAAATATACTGTGCCTGCAAAGATATATTTTTATTTGAATAACAAATACTTCACTTTGACTTTATATCAAAGTTTAACTGTAATATAACAAAAATTGTAACATAAATCAATAAATAAAATTAATCATCAAAAGTCAATATTAGATTTTGCAGTAAAATAAATATTGCTATCAATATAGTTCAAGCACAAGTTACATTAAATAACTAATGATTACAAATTTATGAATAAAGTTTATTACAAAGAGTTACGGACTTAGCAATGGATAAGAAGATATAAATATGGATCAAGACAAATATCCAAATATGCTTGGATTTATTTCTGACCATTTTTGCAACATTTATAAAATTGGCAAGGCAAATAAGAATACAACATGCATTTTCATGGCATTGTCGGAGATGACACTAACTTTTCTAACAACCTTAATCGTGCATTTAAGCCTTTCAACAACAAACTCCAACAAGCTCTCCAAAATCGTACTATTCATACATTTAAATAAATAGAAATAATATAGAGTTAAACATTCTTTTCACTGAATTAAAGGAAAACAACAGAAACGTTGATCTTGAATTTGAGCACAATCTGTAGAAATGCAACATGTTCAGAATAAAAAGCATATTGAAATAAAAAACAATTAATTAATATGCATACAAATGTGTACAGCGCTGAGTTAGTAGACAGTATGAGAGATATATAAAATGACTGATGATATCCCTTAAAATTTATAGGGCAGGAATGACAGAAAAGCAAAACATTTGGATTACACAACGCTTCATTGAGAAAGACAAACATATTGACAAATATGAACATCGTAACACGTAAAACTGCATTAAATAAACACAAATCAATTGCTGGAGACATTATCAAGCAACCACATACAAGCTAAATAATGTACGAAAAGCATATGGAAAGCAACGCTTTAAAGTTTGGATTGGCATAATAATCACAAAGTACCCTTAAGCAACTTTTGAAACAAATGCAAATCAAATCAATTACAGTTTGGTTGTTTGTTTTTCGTCATATGTGCAGATGTAATTTAGTATTTTCTAGTTTCGCCAAAGTTTGCAAATAAATACATCAAAACGTTGAATATGTTCACATTTTAGTTCCCTATTCAGCGGGCTATTTAATATTTGGGTGCCTTTATTCTAAAGCGAACGAAATTTGTATGCTTATTTATTTCGTAATGTAAGATTGTTTTAGACATTGCATGCCATACATTTTTCTCTTTGACACTGAGGAGATGTATTTGTTTAGAATTTGATTTCTTCTACGATGACATTTAAATGGGACCCCGAATGGTCGAGTGGTTTAAAGCACTCACCGTTACGGATCACTGCCATTTCACCTCTGTCTGCGTGGGTTCGAGTCTCGGATTCGGCCAATGTGGGTATGTGAGAAAGCTTGCCAGTAGCTTCTCGTGGGTCGGTGGTTCTTTCCGGTGTTTTCCCCGGTTCTTCCTCTACCATTTATACTGGCCTCCTTATATAGCCTATCTTGTGCTGAAAAATGGCGCTAAACCCTACAACAACAATAACAACAACAACAACAACATTTAAAGAACTCTAACAAAACCTCAAATTTGTTAACCATATTTCTCACTTGCAATGCAGTTCGTCACAACTGCACACGCCTAGAGGATGATATTGCTTTAAAAAACAAACTTTAACAAAATAAGCTATTAACATCATCCATACATCCATATTGAAATGCACATATATACACCGTTCAGACCGATTAAACTTCAGAGTGCGCGATGAATTCGTAAAGCAACCCAATTTGTCACGACTGACATTGTTCTATTTATAAATATTTAGACACATTCATTAAATGGTGTGCCATCAGACCCAAATAGTAGTTTTGAAGGAAATAAAGCCATCTTGTTAGCATATGCATAATCAAAACAAGAAGGGGAATGAAACCAAGGAGACGTTCGAGTACAAAGGACTGGAGACACAAATTTCGAGTTAGTGGAAAACAGTCTTATATTTCAGGATTTGAGGATGTTGCTCTGGGTTTTGCTCTGACACACTACGATCACCTCAGGTCCCGAAACAAACAACTGTTACCCCCCATTCTAGAACATTTTGCAAAAAGCTTGGAATAGGTAAATAAGAAATGCCACTGGGAACAGATCAAACTATTTGCCATTAAAAATGTTTTATTAGGGACCAGCCACTTAATTTTCTTTGAGGCGGCGGGGTCGGTTTCATGGGCGCCCGCAGGATTTTTTTGAAGTGGGGGTCAGGACTTTTGTGCAGGTGGGGTCAGGATTTTCGGAGGGGGGGGGGTCAGTCAGTCAGGGCCGGGAGAGTTAGTATAAGAAGCAGTCTGAAACTAAAGCTAATATTTATTAAGCGTTTTGAACAGAATCTTGTGACATATTTTCAGCTTCATTTGCATGATTAAACTTGTCGGAATATATATATATATATATATATATATATATATATATATATATATATATATATATATATATATATATATATTTGCAGTATGATTTGGGGGGGTCACGTGATCCCCCTTGACCCATGCTGCGGGCGCCCATGGTCGGTTTTGCAACTTTTTTAAACAAGAAAATTCCGGCTTACTTATATTTTGCTAAAAATAATCTTGCGCTGATTAGTGGAAAATGAAAAATCCGGCCCCTCTCTCGCCCCATGCCATCTGAAGATTAAATGGTCGGTCCATTGAAATTAGCAAAGGCTTACAGGAAAACAACAGCAATCATTTTGAGTCAATCACAATCAATGAAATGAATCTCACAAGAAATCGTCGATAAAAAGTAGATGCGTTAGAACAAATAACATAATATAATCTAACAGTACAGCTCATATATTTCTAAAAATTGTGCTTCAGTTACATGACGATAATATCTGTAACATTGAATTGACTCAAATAAACAATGGATATTTGTGTCATTTACTGGCTATCCCTTTCGTCTTTGGATTTATTACAAAAACATTCAACTAAATTGTTTCAGTTCTGGAAAGTATTTAAAGCATTTTTAAACGTAAAACGAGAAAAGGCTAAGGAACACACATTGGAAAGACTAATAAATACACTTTGAAAAGACTTATGTATGCACTTTGAAAAGTCTAAAGAATACACTGCGAAAAGACTAATGAATACATTTTTCTTCGTTGAAAGGAACAACAATTAGTAGCCTGCAGCATAAATTGACACTGACACCCATCTGATGCTCTTTATGAATCGTCTGAATCCGACAGCGTCCGTTTGTTCCCCCTTTTTTTTGTTGGTGTAGCTAGGGATAAAAATGTAAGACTGTAAGTCAATATAGCATTTTAATGCTGTAATTATACTGATATTATAAAATCATGAAGTAAAATCCTGGAACCGTTAGCAATAACCAGATCGTCTTCATTGTCAAAGAGTATACCTACTTCAACGGAAGATAGAAGTAACAAAAGAAAAGAATAGAATGAGACAGACGAAAATATAAAGACTATTATTAATTTTTCCAATTTCAATGAGCATTTTACGTACAACTGTAAAACACTGTGATTAATATCAGCTACATGAACCACTACACAAAGTAAATTCCTTAAATATTTCCTTCATTCTTGACGAAATCCAGCGCATCGGTTACACTGTCAGATACACCGAGACCGTGTTACTTGTATTAGGCTTCGGCTTGAACATAACATATCAATAATTATCATTTTCTGCATTCCTGAAAGTTTTAGTGCAAGTGACGTTCTTGGAACCGGCTAATTCATCTGTGTTTGCTTTGTCATCCAACAAAATAGCCTAGAAGCTGAGCTCAACAAACATTTTATTTTCTGTGCATGCTTTCAAGCTGTTTCTATTGAATGCAATTAACAATCTTTCACAATCACCAAATCTCCTTGGACAATTCAGTTAACGTATTAATGATCTTTATGGATTACAGTAGGATGCAATAACAGCTGAATGGTTCATTTGGCGTAGTGATTCCTACAAGCTGCACTTAGTGTAGTGATACCTATAAGCTAATATGTTCACTTGGTGAAGTGATAGCATGAAAAGATGACAAAAGTTGTAGCTGTCTAATAAATCTGATTTTGCTGTGTCTGTAGCAATACTAAACTTTAGGGGCCCAGTTTGCTTGCATTTTCTCCAGTATGGTTTGTTTGATAGTACAATTTATCATACAAGACATCGGTCAAAGCGGAATGTCATGTGATACCAATTGTAACAAATGCAATAACCAAACCCAAAGACTCACTTGCCATACTCATAAAAAAATTAAGCATCCTTGATATGTTTGAGTTTATTAGAGTACTTTTCTACCCTACCCCCAAATCTTTACGTCATTTGCAAAGTCAAGCTTTGCCCAATTATGGCATATATTCAATAGTTAAGTTTTCTGAAATAAACAAATCACAATTTCGGACCAAAATCTCTAGCCAGGTTGTTCTTTATAAGTAAGACATCAGTCAGAAACTTAAAATAGTACTTCGGTCCTTTCAATAAATAGGTCTGAAGAAAGCATATTGCTCGTTTGCACTCAAGGCGAAATATAAGAAGATTCGAGATCCACGGACAGTTACCAGAAATGCGTTAACATTGGAAAACACACTTTGGAATTTAAAAAATAGTCATAAACACATTTGTATATTCATTTCCAATTGTTAAAAGATTTTAAGTTGTTAAAAGTTGGGAGTTTTAGAATCTGCTGTCCTATGTATGACTCAGTAATGTTCTCGGTGTCATATTGGATGGACTAATGAAACTCATTTCTATAAAAAAAAATCGTAAATAAATGTCTGAGTTTATAATCTGTGTTTGAGAAGAAATAAGCATTAATAAGGTTATGGTGACAGTGGCTAAATATTTAAACTTGGTCCCATCATAGTAAAATCAAACACCTGTACGAGTCTAATCCACATTAAAGCAGTACCCTATTTTGAGTTTGAGGCTCGAGGCTATGCAGTAAAAGCTGATATCTTTGTTAGGGATCCTATCGGTCAATTCATAACCTACATTTTCATATATCTTTGTCACGGATGTTATCGGTCCATTCATTTTGTATTATTAAAAATAAAATGTATTTCCCTAAAATGCAAAGTGAAAGAATTAATATTAACTTACAGTATGATGAATAAATTTGTAACGCCGTAAGTGTTCTATCAATTCCAAAACTTTCGAGTAGTCTGAATGATTTCCAAAGGTATTCCAACTGATAGTTTGTATTGCAATGATGTATCAACGGTACAGAAGGTTCAATATGTTATAATCTGAAAATGTCTTTATATGAATTCTTAGTAATCCCATGACAGCTATAAAACCAAATAGTCTTTAAATGAATTCACAGTAATTTCGTATTGCTATTACATATTCAAATTGTCTTTAAATGAATGTTAGAGCACTATAACACCAACGAATGATTAAATTAAATACATGAAACGATCCTCTCAGTATAACTATTCTAAATCAGATAGTAAAAGAATTTTATGAAATAAATATATCATTTAGAATTCAAATATGAATTAGAGAGAATGCGATAACAGGCTTGAATGAATCATCTTTTTATTTCTCAGTAACTATGTCAGTAAACGGATCAGCTGTTCTAACACCAACTAATCATAAATTAGGTCAGCTTCGCCTATCACTAGAACTCATGTCCTTGTCGGATCATGTGCTGTTTACTTATACCTATAATAAAACTTAACCTTGGATTTATGAATGAATCGACGCACTTGATATATATTTCGTCTTACTACAATAGGATATTAGCATTAAAATTGTTATTAACTAAATCACCCTTCCAAACAAATAGTATTATGAAAATAATGAACATAATGTAGATATGCATAAAGAGTTCAAAAAAACAAATAAATAGGCAATATCTATCTAGGATGGGCCGTCTCAGAAAACGACCCATCGATAAAATCGCACGCAATTTCTTGGTCATCTTCGATCATTGAATTAAACATTATCACTCTCTTCACTGTAACCTTGCGTCATCTATACTGTTTTACTCATTAAATGTAGTCTTGCAAAAGGGGAGCCAAGGTAGCTCTGTTGGTCGAGCGTCGGACTCCAAGTGTTGCGGATTCAATACACGCCCATTCCAGTCAGGGTCAGCTGCATCAGTGTTTCCTTGTGAAAAGTACTTAGCTTCATTTCTTCGGCATGATATAGACAATAATGTGTTAAAAGTGCCGATAACCAAGTGGCGGCGCGAACATTCGAGACGCCAGAAGACAATGTTCTCTAGTGGCGCCCCTACTTTGCTACAGAGAACAATTTTTATGTCAGTTGCCAACTTCCCTTCTGACCACTCTCATCCCTCCTAAACATAGTTTCGGTGAAGAATTGTTACTTGTTTTAAGACCATAGAGTCGAAAGAACTCAAGAATAGTCCTGAGTCGAAGGAAGTTATTATTAATAATTTGGTAATACGCTCCATGACTCAGGTAGGTTGATAAACATTGTATGCGTTATTAAAATACCAAAAACATTGAAAGATAATTTTGTTGATTATGATACTAAATATAAAATATCACGGATTTATTCCCCTATTAGATCTCTTTCGAGAATATTTACAAAAAAATAAAAAAAATTTAAATATCAATACTCATTCCAAATAAAATATAAACATACGAAATTTCAAATGGCCACGTTAAATTTGATCATTATGCGACAGTACTATAAACTATGTCCTGTCGAACATTTATCTGAATGTAAAAGAAATGATGACACGATAAATCTATAGACCATAGTGTACGAAGCATACAAGGAAGACATATTTTAGGTTGAATATTTTTCTGTTATATCTGCTCCGGTTGTTTGATAGATCTTATGCAGTTTGTAGCTGTGGTCTTTACGCCATTGTTTTTGAAAAGGAAAAACCCCAGGAAGAACCACCAACCCATGGGAAGCTACTGGCAAGCTTTCTCACATAATCATATTGGCCTAGCCCTTGACTCGAACCCACGTAGACAGGGATGATATGTTAATGACTCGTAAAGTCGAACGCATTAGACCACTCGGCCAACTAGGGGGCCCGCAGTTTGCAGTAACACTATTCGTATTTATTCAGCATGGTACGTACCAAATATAAGTTGAACTACTATAAATTATTGCTAGCTGGAGCCAGTTTAATATCTGGTTCGAATTGTGTCGCGTCAGTCAATACCACTGACTTAAAATCATTTTAGCATAATTTTAGAGTGTAAACATATTTATAAGAAATTATTCCACAATTATGGCGTAGTATATGGGTATAAAGGTACCAATTATAAACCCTGGGGGAGCTTAATGTATTGGTACATTGTATTCAGAAGTAGACAACAAAACATTCTGTGATTGGTGCATATGGAAAAGTTGTAGTTTATGTCAGGCTTAAAAAGTTCTTTCTCTTGGCAATTTATGCGATGATGTTAATTCATATCTAGATCATATTGGTATTTTTTATGATTTTGTTTTCAAAAATGTGATACACAACATTGAAAATGCACCTGTTGTGACGATAACTCTTACTCTTGGTTTAGTCCCAGCAGAGTTATCTCTCTTCAATGCAATTCAATGCAGCACTGGCTGTGTCCTTGTCAAACTGACATTCTAACATTGTTCTCTGTGGGAGTGTGTAAAACGTATGCTGAGGTACGATAGAGATAGAAAGTGTATTTATTTACTGAGGTGCATGGAAAAACAAATGATACCATGATACCACAAAAGGGAAAGTTGGAAATAGATGCCGCTGTTTAGGGGGGACTAGCTCTAGGGGAGGAGGGTGCCGCTAAAGTCAATCAGAGTGTTGATCTAGCACTGTCAGTTATGAAACAAAGTTGTTTGGAAAACTTGGGGTTTCTTTTTGTGCAAACCCGAAGATTCTTAAAATCAGCAATAAATAACACTTTAACATAATCAAATAAATTGTGACCTACCTTAGTGTTTGTATTAGCAACCTAGGAATGACAACGTTACAACACTGTCTTTGATGCTTAAAATTCAGTCACTCAAAATAGCATTCTAGTCATATTCTAGCATATTCGTATTCCTGACGTAATGTTTTAAACTTTACTTCCAGTCTATTATTTACGCATACCTTCTGGACGGATTCTCTCTGGCAGAGACTGATTATCCTTCATGAAGACATCTTCCTCGACTGAAGGGGCATTTTCGAGGGATATGGATTTAAAACTAGAGATACTGGGCATGCCCTCTGAGCTGCTTCTGATACGTGAGCATTCGCTGCTTCCGCTATCCTTGTGACTCTGGTCTACGCTAAAAGGTAATGTGAAACAGGTGTTATTATATCCTCATTTTTTTCTCCGTTAACTTTACATTGTCAGAATTATGCAATATTTTACTATACTGAACACCTTGATATTGCACGCACGTGCAATACACGTGTGCCGAATAATAGTGAAGTGTATTAGGAACAACTTTTTAAACAAACCATGTACACTCATTAGGCTTTGGTTGATTAGATTTGTTTGTGATTGAACTAAACAAGCCGTTTCGTCCATTTAAAAGTATAGATGATAAAGTTAACGATGTGGATGAGTTCAATGAGTCAAACAAGCACACGAATGAAGGTGATGTTCGCAATATCAACAACAAACGTGAGAGACGCAGTAATTGAAAATACCGTTCTGATCACTGAAACAGCTATTTTAGGGGAATAGTCGCATCTTTTCGCAACTAGAATGGTTCAGACTATGACCAGTGCTCTCTAGGATCTATAAAAATATATCACAGCAAAGCATATTGAGGCCAAGGGCTATATCATATCTATCAGAGACGTATCATTTTACAAATCTGTCAAAATAACAGAGTCAGGGGAAAAATGCAACTGAAGGTGTTGGTAGGAAACTAAGAGCCTCAGAGCCAATAGACCAAGACAACGAAAAAGTATATTTCTATTGGCTAAATGGACTGCCACACAACAGCTGCTTTGCAATTTTCCCCGTGTAACTATTTTGATACAACGTTAGGCTGGCGATAGAAGACACGCGCTGTATGATACAGTTCATAGCTGGGGTCCCTCTAACAGCGAGATACATGGCATAAATGTATGTCTTCTTCAGCTGGTAATAAGAATGGTAATAAATACACTTACATTTATGCATCTTGAATTTCCTCAAAATTTACATTTTTAGTTCTGCAAATCCGACTGACATGTCCTGCAAAACCTGATACACACCGAAACTGTATTGGAATTTCGAGTACATTTCCAACTGAAATAACATTCACCTTACTACACGGAATTGACCCAATAATCCAGTCCATCAAAGTCAGAAAAACAGAACTGAGTTGGATCAACATAAAAACAAACACCATCCATTCTAGAGCAAATGGAAAAGTTACCGCAATGCGCATTTATTAACAATATGGCTCTAAATTCCAATTTTAAGTAGACCAAAATTGACAATTCTTTTTTAAACTACTGTCGAGCGCGCGACGAAATTCAAAGGTCGTTGGGCAGTGATATGTGCGTATTAATATTATTAATGTGTATTGATGAATCTACGGTTGTGTATTTATTTTTGAATACAGCACAAATTTAATTTGTTTCTTGTAATATATTTTTTATAAGTAAGGCTCAGGTAGAATAAAAAAATGAGTATATAAATAAAAAGTTACTGCATTTGTATGGGAAAATATGAACTAGTTTTGTCGGAATAATACTGTACTGGTAAAGGTCGTGCAGTTTTATTCCGAAAAATAGTCGTTCATATTCCCGTACAAATGCAATAGCCCATAAATACCTAAATATAGAGAGCGCAACTAAATGACGTAATGCGTATGCTGACTGATACCGCATGGTACCATGCAGATTTCTCGGAACGCGAAATATGCACTTTCAAAGCTTTTACAAAAGAATCGGCACTACCATGCATGAGGCATTTCTTGATTTGTAGTTTTCCGACTATTGGTTAAAATTAATTATGTGTTTACTCCAAAACAAACTGATTGGTTCGTAAAAAGGTATACAACATTACTTTGTTGAAAAGAGAGATTGGGATCAGTCTTTGATTCGATTTTTTTTTTTTTAATTATATTTATTTAACGCTTAATTCTGTTCCGATTTCTAGAAAATCTTCTGTTCAAGGAAATCTCTAAAATCTCTATATTGACAACCTGCATACTGATATAACCGTTATCATAAAAGGTCGCTTCCCAATCCCCTGAAAGTTGATATTCCAGTTTTTGTCATTATGTCATGTATTTTGGACCATATGACTTTAAATAAGCGGAAAATATACATTGTAATCAATTATTGACGATAGGATTGCTTACTTTACATTACCGTAATTACAAATACTAGTAGGTATTATTCACTCAGCTGCAACTGGAACAGGCAATTCATATTGTTTACTTTCCGAAACTTTACAAAATAATTTACAAAGTCCAAAAGATTTACATTCAGTTTTCAATCTTCAATTGACCCTTCAACTTGTAGGTTAAAGTTAAAGTTATTATATTTTCAAAATGCTTACTTTAAATGAAGTATTTGTCTTTAAATTTATGTTTGACAGCATGTTAAAAAACGGCGTTGGGTAATGGGCATCATTTTGTGAAAATAAAGCATTTATATAAAGTTCCAATTACATTTGTGGATATAAGTTGTATAACATGAGTGGTATAAAGGAAACTCCTTTCTTGTATCCTATATATGAGCAATGGAGTTACACTGTATTAGACCGATAATGATCCTCAAACCTGTACCGATATTAACTGAAGTTTTGTGGCTGATTTATTGTTTTAAAACTGAGTAAGCAATGTAACTGACAATTGCATGTCTTAAATGTAGTTTACAATATGCATTGACCATCCTATATTTAAGAGAAGTCCCAAGAGTACAACGAGGTCATCCAAAATGTTTGGGAGAACAATGATGTTTGGACATTTTCGAGGTCATCCAAAATATTTAGGAGAACAATGATATTTGGACACTTTCGAGGTCATCCAAAATGTTTGGGAGAACAATGATATTTGGACATTTTCGAGGTCATCCAAAATGTTTGGGAGAACAATGATGTTTGGACATTTTCATTCAGGAAAGAAGGGCAGATTACCAATTATCGGGGAAAAGATGACAAAGGACAAACATTTTTGGGAACAAAGAATCATCATGGAAAAACAAATTCTAATATTTTTTTTTTAAAGATCTATGATGGCTGGTACAGTGTTATGATACCTGTCATCCAGATCTTCATCGGTGTCAGACGACGTGCTGTCAGAAGTCTCGCTCTCCCTAGACTGCCCAAGCCTCCCTTTCTCTTCGAAACGCTACGTTTGAGAAAAAAAAAGAATAATGTATATAATCATCAAAATATGTAGCACTGTAATGTTGGCGTTGCCCATTCTGATGATACAGGTTTTGATCAAACAAAGTAATTATAACAGTCCTTAAAAGGATGCATTCTTTGTTTATAAATGTATACTCTATGCTATGCAGTCATCAGACCCGGCCTTATAGTTTGCGAGGTCGCAAGGTGCCACGCTTTCAATAGGGTCCGGTCTGCGGAGTTACTGTAATGTGCTTAATTTTTGTCAACTGGAGTGTGTTGCCTCAATGCCCATCCTGACAGTCATTATAGTTTTCGAAAGGTTTTCTCATCATGATTCTTGCATGTCCATTCTCTTAGGGCAATCGCAGCCTACGTCTTATTTAAACTTGATTTTAAATGTACCAATTGCATCGAGGACCCTGCCGAATAGTCTATAGGCAATGGTTGTAGCAATGCTATAGAAATGCAACCTCCTATTTGATTTTGCACTGACTACCATATTACTTTCTCATCATTTCAAATGTAATTTCAGCTGAACATATTTTCTAACACTTTTTATGTACAGTTAAAATTAGACAACACATGCCTGTTTAGGTATACCACATTTCTGTGATAAGGAAATATAGATACAAATACTTGTTATTTATTGCAGCTAAGTTCAGTGTTGTTGCTGCTCAGTAGATACGTTAATTGCAAATAATGGGATTCTTTCAGCTAATGTTTCATACTAACTTTCTTCATGCACATGTGCAATTTGTCCTAGTAAAGGTTTCTGTAAAATAGAAGAAAAAAGAGTGTTTTTTAGATTAGGACACAAATATCACGTATGACTCTTGATATACATGATGGCCACCTTGCAGGGCATATTTTTAACATTTTTTAGAAAGCTCTTCAGTTCTTAAGCTTAAGTTCTTGGCCTGGGTAGATTAGAATTAAAACCTCATAATATCAGTGTCCGAGTTCTAGTTTATCTGTATGCTTACTAGCCCTGTCCACTCTTGTGGATGTTTGTAAAGCCCCTCTACCTATGTATTCATATGCACATAGTAAATGCTTATAGATCACTAAACCACATGGTTACATATTTACTTACAGCATAAAATCTCTCAATTTTCCAGTGTTGCTTGCGATCTCCGTACCGTTGGACCAGTTTAAGGTGGTCATTACGCATATTTAGGTACTGTTGATCCTCACGTGATAACCCTCCTTTCTTAATGTCATCCTGTACCTGGACAAAGGTCAACCAACATTTAGTAATGTCCGTGTCGGCTTTTTCTGAAACGATAGAAAGTCAATTCATTCAAAAATGTCTTACGAAATGTGTGAAAACTAAATAAAAGACAAATACTGAAATATTATTGACGGATTTTTTGGAATATGATTAACGATATAGGATTACTACGTATTTTGAATATATATATATATATATATATATATATATACACACACACACACTGTTACATGAGATATATAGATGATGGGTATTTCGTGTCCCAATAAATTATAAGTTTATGATAAAATAAATTGGATCTTGAAAAGATCTGATTGTACTTTTCATAAATATTTCATTAGAATGACGTCGATTAGCTCTCTTTACCTTTTCAATAATAATTCAAGTCCTTGAGATTATATTTTTTCTACTGAGTGAAATTACTTGTAAAAAAACGGACACTTTTGTATATTTATTTGAACTTTGAAAGTTGAGTGCTGAAAGCAATTGAACAATATAACGTTATATTGGAGGTGTCTGAAAGTCGAAGGAACCACTCCCCTGGAAATGCCATTTTGTCTCCTCGAAAACTGGTGTTTAACGAAGGTGGAAATGATTTACCTTTCAACCCATCCTTCTTGTATTCCTTCGCTCTTTTCATGTAACATCTGGCAAGTTGGTAGCGACTGATGGTAATACTGGGATGATTCTTAAAGTACACGTCTTTCTGAATTTTAAGTGCTTTTTGGGCGTCCGTGATGGCTTCCGAAAACCGTTTCATCCTCAGATAAATATCGGATCGGATCCTAAGACGGTCGGCATGGTATGGATCTGCTGTTTGCTTATACACTGAATCCAGCTCGATGCATTTATCATACGTTTCCAAAGCTTTTCTCAAAAGAACCATGCCTTCTTCATTTCTTCTTTTCAAATTTTGTAATGCCCTTACATGGTAGATACTGCCAATATTGTGCAAATAAATTGATTTATGTTCATGAAAACTGCCCTCAAATCGTCTTTCGATTAATTCATACGCTCTTTCATGACATTTAAGAGCACTGGAGTAATCCTCTATTTTGAAATGGACGTTGCCTTTGGCATTAATGGCAGCAGCATGATAAACTGTAAAAGCTCCTTCAGGTTTGCATGTCTTATAGAGTTCTACAGACTTATCGAATTCTTCGAAGGCATTGCCGTAATGCTTCTTTTTGTTGCATAGCATTCCCTGCACATAGTGGAATTCCGCAGCTGTAAACAATCTGTAGCCATCATCAACTGTACTTCCTGCTTTACAATAATCTTGACCATCACTAATCCGATGCTGCAGAATCTCTTCTGCCTCTTCGACCTTATCGCAGTCTAGACATGCCTCTGCTTGCTTAACGCTCCAGAAGAAAAATGCGTCTTTGTTAGGCAATCTTTCGCTTGTTTCTGCTAGTTTTGTGAAAACTTTCAATGTTTCCTCCGGTTTATTGATGATCTTGGCAAATGTTGTCAACAGCATGCTTGTCTTTATTCCTAGTGACTGTATATATTTCAGATTGCTAGTTGTCGAGAATGGTAAGGTACTGTTCCATAAAAAAATGTTCTGCAAGTGAACCTTATCTGAAGCAACAACCTGAAGGGCCTGCTTTCTTTCACGTTCAAGATTTTCTTCGACCAACAGCAATTTATTAATGTACAGTTCCAAAAATCTAGCTTTGGCTAAATTCGAGGAATCCTCTAAGTATCTGTTGTTTCTCAATAAACTATCAAGAGAACTGAAGACAAGAGGATGGAGTGAGTATATAACTTCGTCTTTCTCCCCATTGGTCAGCAAACCCTGGGTAGTCGGATCACATGACCTTCCACACTCCACCATATGTCTGTATTTCAGCTGCAGCAACCCCATCTCAGTCTTGGCTATGCTTGCTTGAGACGTGTCCTCGAACCAAATAGCAGCAGCACTTTGCGCATTAAATGGACAAATATTGAAGACGGACAATTGAATAAACTTTTCCTTTGTGTCATGCGGCAGATCGTTGAAGGACGTTTCGATGCAACATGGGACGATATCTGAAAGTCTGCATTTAATTGAAGATAGTACTTCTGTCACAGGATACATGAATTGTCCTCGGATATACCGTGTCATTATACAAATAGCTAAAGGACAACCTCCACAAGCGTCAGCTACTTGAAAGCTCTCCTCCTCTGTTAAATGCCTCTGTAAATAAGGCAAATAATACAGTAAGGAATTTGTCACAGAATAAGGCAAGAAATAACTTGGTTTTACCTTAGATCTATTTTTCACCTTTATTCGTTGTGCAGGCGTACAACGTTACCTGGGGTGAATCATTGTTTCTCCAGGTGAGCGATTCTGAAACTACATGCGACGAGAGTCACGAAAGGCATGGTATACATGAGCATTTGACCATGACTATTATTCACTCCCCTATGGATTTAAGGTTGATTCATTTCAAACTGTGGCACAGGTCATTTGGATTTTGTCAGGGAGTGAACATTCTCGATTATGTTCTCCGGCCATAGGGGTAAGTGTTAAATTTATATTTTATTTGATTTACGAAACCTATTCTCGTTTGTATGTCATATCGAGTAATGAAGCCTTTTACGTTGCGAACTTTGCTATTACAGTTTAATTTATGAGTATGAGTCTTGCAATTTAATTCAGAACCCATTATTATAACCAGTTTGGTTTTTTTGTAGCTGTTTAGGGCTGACGGTAGCTGTTTAGGGGTGGGCGTAGCTGTCCACAGAGTGGCGTGCTGTCTGTTTAAGTTTGAGAGTAGCTGTCTATAGTGCAGTGTGCTGTCCGTACGTATATGTATACGTAAGATTATACATGTGGTGGAACCACGAATATAGACGTAACCAATACAAGGGTGCTGGGTGCCGTCTGTACGTATAAGTACTTGTGGTGGATCCGTGAAGGGTGGGAGCGGTCGATAAATGTGGGCCAATCCAAGGATCCACTGAAACTGTGTGGTGTAACAGTTTGTGAATTGTATGACTGTTCAAGTTTTACAGTGATATGTTTGTTTCAATTGATTGTGGTTTCAATGAGTACAATATTGTTTACATTACATGAGATTATGTGAATCGCGCTTTTAGTATTGCATTACATGAGATTTATGTGATCTCGCTTTCATAGCATTCATTGTTTATTTGAAACTTAATGTATTACATGCGTGAGATTACATTGCGTGATATTAGTGGAAACATTTTTGCAGTCCATGAGGTTATTTGAACCTCACTTTTTCATGCTACAGGTATATGAATCATATTTTTGTATTTTTCTTTTTCATTTCGTGAATGTGTGTAGAGTGATTGGATCAATCGTATGATAGGAGTGGGAGAGATTCAGTGCATTTGTATTATATACATATATATTCTTAGTAATTCATTTTATAAATTTCCATCATCCATCACATTGTGTTAGTGTTGTTCGTTTAATCCAAGAAAAGAAACCCACTCGGTTTCAATTCTGTTACAGAATTCAAACATTAAAGGCCACTTTAACAGCCACATTCCGAGAAGAAAATCAAATTTAACTTTGTTTGCCCTTATTGTTATGGAGTAAAATTTCAACACAAGAAAAATTTGTAAATAACAAATAGACTAAGCTTACATGAATTCTGGCATCAATCAATAATTTTAAGGCCCATCTTACAAAAACAATGTAATGATTTACTTATTTATCTGAGTATCTGGAGGATAAAATCCTAGAAAAAGAAAACGCGCATGCTCTTTTTTCAAAGTCAATTATTTTAGAAGTTTAGCATTTAACTTAAGGGGAAGCCATATATTGGGCTGTACTGCACCTAACCTAAAATACAGACAACAGCATAATTATTGCGAATATTCATTATCATGGTCCTATAATCATACTCACTGGTAAAGTAGACTTCATTGCCAGCTTTTTTCCATCGTCTTCAGACAGCCTCTTAAGCTCTATTTCTCTCAAATGGATATGATCGTATCCACTACTGATAACGTCAAGGAACTTGTGCCTTGCTGTTACGATCACCCTTAACTGACAAAATAATACAATGTCATTACGTTAGATTTTTCCACAATTGTATATTTGACTTAGGGTCATTAAGTTAAAGATCTACTGCATATTTCACTGCAATATGACTGCCCTAGCAAAATAGTTTTCATTTCTGTAGGAAAATAATTGTAAGTCTCGTACACAATTAATACCATAATTATCATAGCTCGAATTATAATTACTGTCATGCATACACTGAAAGCATTAGAATGAGACGTAAATAGACGAACGCCTCGAAAAATAAATTCAAGGTGGAAAAGTCATCTCTGTCCGATGATGGAATCATTTACTAGAAATTGGTACCCGCTCGCGCTTCATTTACAGAACAAATGAAACACTCCAAATTCGTGATCTTCTGCCAGTAAATATGTGCATATTTATCGTTCAATTTCATAACTGTACCTCCTTAGGATTGTCCCTATATTGAATTTTGGTTACACATGGTTATATTATAGTCATCTATTATGCTAGTGAGTATGTTATTAAAGCAATTTAGCTCCCAGTTCTGTAAAAATTAATTTTCCATTTGTAAGATTAGTGCATCCTTGTTTACATCCCGTAGCATATGTTCACTTCCTACAAAAATATGGACCCGCTTTTGCTTGAAAACAACTGACCATCAAGATCTGGGTAGACATATACAGCATGTATCCATAAGCCAAGAGATGTCACCAGATAGGAAGATCAAAATAAGCTGAAGTATTTATTTTAAAATTCTTGGAATAAACTATATGGATTGTGAAATATAACATTATTATTACTTTTTAAGTTGCAATGTAACTTTTTGCTGTTTGCATAAATGCGGGTAAAGTGATGTTTATATTCATGTTTACTTAAATTTCTGACTTATTTTGTCCAGCGGTATTAGCAAATCATGGACCATCTATTCTAACTGTACAACCAATTCCATTTCAAAAGCAAATTTCATCTTCTTTAGCAAACCTCGATATTTCATTAATTGTTTGAGTTCTTTCAGAATATGTAGAACTCGGATATAACTTTTGACGGTGCTACCGCGAAGCATTTCGATTGTAATCAGGCTTCAACATTTCGTATTATGGAGCAACATTTTATTTCGATGGTCACACTCCATTAACCTACGGCTGGGATGTAGCTTTACTAAGCTGAAGCCTATGCAGAGACCTGGAGAAATTACGCCAGCATAGGGGTTTTTCAATTTGACTTGATCAAGCTCGGGGATTTTATGTGGCTTTTTATTTGATTATGGCAATTTCTGATACCAATCATCTGAATATGGATTTTTTTATTACACATTACTGTGTCAAGGTTTGGGGCCTTATACTCACCGTTTACTTTATTACACAGTATTTTGTCAAGGGATGGGGCCTTAAACTCACCGTTTACTTTATTACACAGCACTGTCAAGTTTGGGGCCTTAAACTCAACCGTTTATTTTATTACATAATACTGTGTCAAGGGTTGGGGCCTTAAGCTCACCGTTTATTCTTTACGAGGAAATACAAATGAGATATCATAGTAGTGGATCCAAAATGACCAGATTAAATTATAGCTAGTATAACTTGTTAGAGGATTTTACAGAGAGAGAGAGAGAGACACACACACACAAAGTGAAAAGCTGTATCCGCATATATTACATATTACATATAGTATTTCCGTGTTCCTACATGTATACTTTTATGGCTTTTGTCATCCATCCTTCCACTCATCTGTGCAGAATAACTTTAATGTGTATATATATATATAAATGTTTTTGAGATTCTTGGTAGAAATTATGCTGGCTCAACACAGCTGTTCTGAAGATAAAATATAATTTTAATATCAACAAAAAAACCTATAGAAACAAATATTAAACACATTGACTTAAATGACGCTGTAATTGAACCAAAATAAAAAGTGCAGTCTCGCCAGTTTGACATATAAAAGGAAATAATTTATGCAAATGAATATTCAGAAACCTTCGTTCGCTCTAAATATATTTGGGGGCTTAGGTACAAGAACATTCGACAACATTCTCTTCATTTGACAACTAACGTTTGTTGCTTGGTTCATCTGTGAAATTGGCACCAAAATGGTATCATGCTAGTTAAAATGAAATTGTTTGAATATATATATATATATATGTGTGTGTGTATATATATATATATATATGTATATATATATATATATATATATAT